>JAQZBX010023262.1:11270-31094 GCA_029593785.1 Cabassous unicinctus | reverse complement strand
GCAACCACCAATCCCGAACCGCCACCCGACTTTAGGTCCACCAATCATCGCCCTTTTCCCCTCAGTATATATACCCTGTTTCTTCAATAAACTTTGGCAGCTTGATCAGAATCCTGTCTTGCTGTCATCTCTCGCGTCTCTTGTTCCATCCCATTCCCGCTCCCCCTCTCGTAGGTTCCCGTTGACTGTCCCGCGGGCCAGGACAAGCATCTACTCCCAATGTATGAAGTCCTGGGTTTGATCCCCGGTGGCTCCAAAAACAAAACAAACAAATGAAAAAACCAACTCTCACTGAGCAACTCTGTAGTTGAGCACCTGCTTCCCATGTACTAGGTCCTGGGTTCATTCCTGGGTACCTCCTAAAAAAAAAATTTATGAATAAGGTGATAGAAAAATTACAAATATAGGAATGACTAAATTGTAATATTCTTGATTTCAAAGGTATTTTACTTCTGAGATCATTACCTAATTCACTCATTAGCTAACTCATCAATTTCTTGAAGCATTTGCCCAGTGTCTGTAATTTATAAAAAGCTTTGCTAGGCACTGAGTTACCAGTTTTAGCTTTTAGTAAGATAGGCCCAGAAAATTGGCTACCAGACCAAGAGCAGTAATTGGGCTCTGGGTGAGAGAGAATTAAAATTAAAAAATGCAAATAAAACCACAGACCTCCCTGGTACTGACCCTTTGGGGCTTTTGATGCTATGTTGTGGTCAAGTTGATCACTGTGGAGCTTAGTGAAGTGTGAGAAACCTGATAAACATTTTTCTAGGTGGAGGTGTTTTTTTTTTCCTCTTTAGAGCAGTTAGTTAGCAAAATGTAATAGTGTCAGGATTTTGGTTGGAGGTGGGACAATTCCCCTATGGCCTTAGAATTTTTTATGGGCAAGAAAATGTGGCTGTGACTAGTATGCTGGACTTAATCATGCTTTTCTTCTGGCCTCCTTCCTAGTCTGGCATGTTTACTGATGGAGACAACGTCTTACCAATCATGCACCAGAAAAAGGCTCACGTGGGGCAACTCAGGAGACTTTCCTAGTGACCCATCCACTGGGCACATGTTTGGCATGGGCCATTGGTTGCCCTGGGTCAGCCAGCTGTGCCTTGTACAAGACTGTGGAGCACTGTAGAGGATGACTAACATACAGGCCAAGGTGGTAAAGAAGGGCCTGGAGAAGGGTCTTGGGGTGGTGTGTGCTGGAAGCCTGCGAATGGCTCTCTGGAGCTCACCGAAGGGGAAGGTGGGTCTAACGGTGCCTTTCTTGTCTCAGTTATCCAGAACTTTTCTGAGTTGCTTGTGATAATTTCTTCTTCTTGGGTACCTAAGGGTTTATTCATCTTTTAAATTCCAAAGCATTTTCTTCAACCATACAAAGTGAGAATTTTTCTAAAAGTCATGACACACCCAGAGCCCCACTCACAACCCCCCTTCCCTTCCTCTCCGCCCCAACTTTCCTAGCGCTGAAAGGGCTCCACGGAGCACACGAGAAACCAGTAAAGAGGTTGTTCCTGTGGCCCAAATATTTTAAATTTCTGATTATAGTCTGAAAATACAGTATCTCTAGAAGGGTAACATTTCAAGCACTTCTAAGTCATTTATGTTATGAAAACCCTGGGAAAAGGCGAGAGGGGCTCCTTTCTCAAACCCTTAGCAGGTAGGCGCAGCCTGGGGGCAGGAGCTTTGGTGGCAAGAGTGAGGATAAAAAGGAGGTCATGCCCTATGAAGTTCTGAAGAAGTCACTCCTGACACTGTAAGACCTGGCCTGCTCCCCCAACCCTTTTCTTTCTGGAGGGATTAAATCCATCGGATGTGCCCCAGCCCTTCATAGCCCTGCTTGATATTTTCATAATTTTCTTCATTGTAATTCACCCATCCATTCTTTTTTCTTTTTTTCTTAAAAAAACAAAACAAAACAAAACAAAAAACTGCTTTATTGAGATATGTCCACATGAACATATTCCATATGGGCCCCCCATTTAAAGTGTACAATTCCATTGCTTTTAGTCTATTCAGAGTTGAACAACAATCAATTTTAGAACATTTTCATTACACGCAAGAGAAATCCCACACCCTTAGTTGTACCCTACCCCGCCCCTACTACAATGACCGCTTTCCTTGTTTCCCAGCCCTAGGCAACCACTAATCTACTTTCTGTCTTTGTAGATTTGCCAATTCTGGACATTTCATCTAAATGGAATCATACAATATGTGGTCCTTTGTGATTGGCTTCTTTCACTTAGCATAATGTTTTCAAGGTTCATTCCTTTTATTGTTGAATAATATTCCATTGTATGGATATACCACATTTTATTTAATCATTTATGGGTTGATGGATATTTGGGTTGTTTCCACTTTTTGGCTACTATGAATAATTCTGCTATAAAGCATTCATGTACAAATTTTGTGTGGACATCTGCTTTCATTTCTTTTGGGTACGGAATTGCTTAGGAGTGGAATTGCTGGATCATATGGTAACTCGATGTTTAACCATTTGTCTATTCTTTAAAGTGAGGGATACTTCTAAAGTTCTACTGGTTGGCACTAGTCTTTCATGATTCAATACTTCTTGTGTCCATTTTACTCTTAGAATTTGGATTAAAAATATATTTGGTGTGTATGCACTGATTTTTATGTTCAACTGTTGGTTTTAGCTTGTGTAGGTAAAAGTCCATCTTGTTTTTGTATGGTGTCATCAGGCAGTCCTCCTCATTCTTCATTTCTTCCATTTTGTTCCCTGTAGGGTAGTTTCTCTCCTTAGTACCTTGGTATGTTTTTTATCATATGAATTATAGAAATAACAAAAGGGAAAATTCAATTCCTATTAAAGGTCAGAGTTGGAAGTGAGGTTAGAAAGGGGGCTGGGGGGAGGTGTGTGGGAAGGAGTATGATTCTTGGAGCACAGGGGTTGGTTGGTGCAGGGCTCTGTGCCGCAAGCCCCTTGGCGCTTGGCCGTTCTCCAGCCTCCGCCCCCTACCCAGCACTCAGTGGGGCTCTGTTCGGTACGTGCTGCCCAGCACTTGAGTGAAACACCTGCATACAACAATTGCCAAGGCCTGAGGAGCTGTTTGAGATTCCATATCCTGTTTGGGGATTGCTTCAAATGAAATAAATGACTCTTCTCCGCATTAAAACTTTTTTTGTTGTTCCAGGAGAAAAAGGGAGAGAGGTTGGGGAGAGGGTATTAGAGAGAAGGAGGGCAGCAAGGAGTCTTGCTCCAGTCCTCACCCCAGCCTGCTTCTTCCCGTGGGCTGGACCCCCATCCAGAGGGCGGGAGGAATCTGGGCAGCTGCACACCATCTGGGGACTTTCTCCTTGCTTGTTCCCTGTGTACATTTTTCCTTCTTTTCTTCATTCATTCCACAAACATTTATTGAGAGGCATCATGTACTTAGCTTTGTGCTAGGCACAGGGGACACAGACATGGTCCTGGCCCTCAGGGAAGTTATAGTCCTTTATCTCATCTTTCCATTTCCTCCCATTCTTTCTACCCCACTTTCCTTTTATTTCTTCCTCCTACTTATACTTTTCTATTTTACATGTTAAAGAGACACATTTTTTTTTTCCTTTTAAAATATATTTCTATGTCAATGTTTCATTTTCTGGATCCACACAGAGATGATTTAGAGTTGGAGGGCTTGTCACAGTCAAAGGGCCCATGCTGTGTCCCCAGCTGTTTCATCTTAGACCCAGCCTAAGTCTATCTGAGGAAATACGGGAGCTGTGCTTGTTACTGGCTGTGAAAGAAAGTGGCGGTGTCCAGGGAAGCCAACAAGTTCCAGGGAGGGACGGAATGTGCACGTTTGGGGGCCTGTGAGGTGGTCTCTGGGGAGATGGCAGAGAGAAGCACCGACTGGAGGGGTTAGAACTCTTAAAAAACCAGTGGGGCTACTCAGCTTGCCCCTGGATGCACTCCCAAAGTCTGCTTTTGGGCTTCCTGGACCTCTTGGAATACCATGTCTGAAATCCTTAGAGTGATATGGGTCTTAAGATATTTTCTATACTGGAACATCTGAAACGATTGAACTTAAGTCCAAGGCCCTGTTGACTGATCCAAGGACAGATCTTCTCACAGTCAGATGAGAAGAAAAATCTTTGCTTTGGAGAGAAGGCACAACTGTATTCTTGTCTTCCCTAAGCAAGATTCTGGCAGCTGGATATCTTGGACCAGAGCATGGAGGGAACCTTAGAGTAGGGCTCTTCAAACTACCTGTGGTAAAGGAATTTGTGTTTTGTTTTCTATTTCCAATATTTGTGGGCCAATTTTTTTTTTGTAAAATACAATGAAAATATAAATACTAGAAAAATGAAATGGGAAAAAACAAGACACAAAATAAAAGCTCCTGGTGTTTTTTTAAAATTAGATTTGATAGATATTAAATTGCTTTGAGAAATTGCTAGAAAAGTTTCTAAATGCTTATTCTCAGTTTCTGTACTTTTCTTGTTGCAGACCAGTAAGTTTGTGGGTCAATTGTGGTCTGTGGACTATACTCTGAGTAGCACTAGTTTAGAGTTCATCTACTCATCAGGCATATTAAATAGAGGGTGTCTGCTCTGGTTCTCTGTCTATCCTTGCCCAGGGCTTCTCACCCTATGGGGTTAGCCAACTCACAACCTATGGCCAGAGGACAGGAGCACTGGCAGTTCAAGTGCCTGGGCATGCTGTGGAGGCTTCTCTGCAAGAGAGTGGAGTAGAGAGTAGAAGTCCCAACCTGATTCCAATTCCAAACCCTAAGATTCAGGGTTTCTTAGGCAGAAATTTGGTAATAAGGAGCTAAATTCACTCAAGTTGGTTTTAGGTTCAGAACTCATGAATTCCACCAAAAAGCTACAATGGAAGCCTCAAGGACAGAAGCTGGGTCAGTTCCAAGGACCTCAGCAGCCGAACCAAGATTCCTTCGCTTACTGTTTTGCCATTAACATGGCTGTGTAACAGCTCCTTCAGTCTCTGTGCCTCTTGAATTTAAATTGAAGAGAGAGAGAGAGAGAGAGAGAGAGAGAGAGAGAGAGAGAGAGAGAGAGAGAGAGAGAGACTCTGTGGATTCAGTGTGGCAAAGTGTTCATCTCAGTCTAGTCAGCAGTGTTTGAAGCGGAAGGACTCTCATAACCTGTCCTTCACTCAGCAGGGCCTGTGGAAGCCAACTTCCTGAGAAAGAAGTTGATGACCGAGCTGTGAACAAGGCTGGCTTTTGGGGTGAGCTGCTGCCCATGAAAGGTCCAAGACAATGTGCCAGTTCTCAGACAGAAGAAAGGTTTTAATCATTAAATTGCAGGGAGAAATTCCGGGCCGTGCCCTGTGTAATCAGCTCATCCCTGTGGGTCTCTAAGTGCGCGAAAATGTTGCTTCTTTGCTCTTGGTCTAACTACTCACTTAGCAAACAAGAGGTTCCATGGAAGGCACTGACCTGTGATTTATGTGTCATAAAAGGGCCAGGGTGTTTGATGCCTGTACTTATCTTCCTGAGAAGAAACATTAAATGAGAGCTAATGGATGCTCAGTTCCTAATGCGGCTGCTGCTTGCTGAATGCACAGTAAGCAAGCACTTTATTTCATTCTTTCTCCCTGTCGGGGCCAAGCTGATTTTTACCCTACAGATCTCAACGAAGCTGAGGAGCAGAACTGAAAGGCCCAGAAGCTTCTGCTTTTCCCTTTCCATACCCTCCATGGAAAGTCTGTTGCCATGAAGGCTTTATGTACAAACCTTCAAGAGTTAGAATCCTAATGTGAAGCAAAAATTCAAGCTTGATGACACCACTTCAAAAGATGGCTTAACAATCTATAGTTTCACATGGAAGTTCCATATGGAAGCTTCCTTGACCTTTTACTGAACAACTTCTGTAGAGGCGGAGTTCGTTTGAATCCACTCTTTTTTGCCAGCTGGTGGGGACTACAGAATCGGTTAGCTCTGGGTCTCCACCTACATTGGACTCTAGGTGGCGCTGCAATGCAACCAGAGCACGAAAGCGCGGCAGAAAACTGGGAAGAGGCCGTGTTCAGAAAAGCAAAAGGAAAGGAGTAAAAAAATCACCACGTAGAAGTTGCTGTAGGAGGCTTGGGTCCATAGATCACCCTCTCCAGGGACTAAATGGCTAAACGGCAAGGATGCCGTGGAAAGGAATATGTGCCTAGTGGTGGTTTGCAAAGTCTTGGCACAAGTAAGAAAAAGAATCTCAATTCTCAAGTGGGTGGAAGATAAGAAAGCAGGAAGTAAGAATGAAAGCCTGAGAAAATGGAATAAGGGAAAGAGATAAGTGGTTTTTATTATTATAATTTATTTTGAAGGAGAATTTTGTCTGAATTACCTGCAGTTCCTCTGGATTTATTCTCCCACCTAGCCATTGACTTGAGTTAATTTAGTATAGTTAATAAATAGAGAAGCATTGGTAGTAATACTGACGAGTGGTACTTATTCATGAGTGATAAGATGAATCAAGAAAGGAAAACTTTAAGTGAAAAAAATCGTAAAATGTCTTTTCTCGTGGGTAATATGCTCTAACCATGTTAGATTTATGATATAAGGAGTAACCTAGCCCACTAGATTTTGATGGCTTGGGTGATACACATTAGCTCATTATCTGAGTCTCATTTACCCCCAGTTTACAAGGATTTGTTAAATCTATTTCTATTTCTAATGATGCTCTAAATCAACCCTCCTCAAAGTGTGGTTCCTGGACCAGCAGTATTGCTGTCACCTGGGAAGTTGTTAGAAATGCACATTCCTGGGCTCCACCCCAGACCTCCTGAATCAGAAACCTTGGGGGTGGGACTTGACAATCTACGTTTTAACCAGCCCTCCATGTGATTCTGATGCATGCTGAAGTTTGAGCACAACTGCTATAAAGAGTCCATCAAATCTGTATGGAGAAAAGTGAGAATAGCTATTCAGTGAACAATTGAGTCCTTACTATGTTTTCAGTAGTGTAATAAATGCTGGAGTTACAATGAACAAAAAAGTGGTTCTCATCTTAAGCTGCTTATAATTTAGCAGAGGACACAGGCATACTTCCAACTGTAAATGTAATAATTACTATATGAATAAAGTAATTCCGCTTAGAAAGGTTTAAAGTGAGTGTGTGTGTTTGGGGGCGGAGGGGCATTTGAGCGGAGTCTTGAAGGATGAGAAGATTTAATGAGGCCAAAGAAGGATGAGGCTTTTAAACATTGCCTTTCATTATTGTAAAAAAAAAGAGCTTTGTTAACTTCAAAAAATGAAGGAGAGAGAATATTTGAGTCTTTCTTTCTTACCATTTGGTTAAAGACATGGGTTTTGCAAGTCACTTATTAATAGGGAAAACTTGGCTGTTCTTGGACTTTTATTCAATGCCAGAAGTCAATGAAGTAATGTCTACAAAGTTCTGAGGAACAGAGTGACCCAAGAATATTATGTCCAGCCAAGATGTTGGTCAAAAACAAAGACAACAGAGAAACATTCCCATGCATCAACAAACTCACGATATACATATTGCATGAACACGTCTTGGGAAAAAAATTACTCATCTATGAGATCCAGCCATTTAAGAGGTAAATCAAAATAAAGGACTCCGGAATGGAAAGGTCACACACAAAAAAAGCCTGATGGTGAACATTTAATCCATTTAAATATAAGAACTAGGTATAACAAAAGTAGAGATTATGGTAACAGAATAGAAAATGAATGTTATAATCCTAACCAGGGGATATGGGTGGAGGTGTGAGAGTACTAATTTCCTCACCTTTCTTAGCAGGAAGTTGATTAAAAAAAAATTAGCCACTTTATGTTTGTTTATAATCTTTATTTTCCTTAACCTAGAAGGATCTTTCCAGAAATGAAAACTTTTATGGCAAAGAAACATTTATCTGAAATTCAAGTTCCTTCATTTTCTTTCAGTTTGTTTTTCTTCAAAGTCCAAGCAAAACCAAGATTTAAAATTTTCCAAAAATTAAAAATATATATATATGAAGCAAAAAAACTTTCCCAAAATTAAAGCTAGCCAATATAGTATAATCTCACTATAGTTAATTTTCCCATCAATCGCATCCATTCATCCATCCATTCTTTTTTCCTTTAAAAAAGTTTTATTTTAAAAAGTTTCAAACACATAAAAGTAGAAAAAAGTAGCCTCATCCAGATTCAATAATTATTATGATTTTAGCAGTTTCCTTTTTTTTATGCTTATAGACCAATCATAAATATCCATACTTGACCACTATCTTTCACTTTCATGGTTTTAACTATCACCTGTTTGTTCATGATATTCATATCTCCATCTTCAGCCCTGATGCCTCTTCTGAGTTTTGTAATTTTATATCTAGTAGCCCGCTGGATGGTTCCCCTTGGATGGCCAATTGACACTGCAAACTCTCCACATTCAAACCCAGGCTTATCTTCTTCATCTTAAAAATCCAAATATGCTGCTCTTCCTATATTTCCTATCTCAGTCAGTTCATAATATCACCATCGACCTGACCACCCAAGCCAGAAACTTGTACTCATCCTAGATTTCTCACCTCTCCTTCATTCCTCCAATCCAACCAATCAATAGCATCACTTCCTAAATATTTATTTTTCCTCTTCTCTTCGTCTTAGCTACCATTAACTTAGGACAGATCCTCACAATGGATTTTGATAATAGCTTCTTTATACTGACCTCTTAAACTTTACCTTGGGAAGTTTTCCTAAACCTTGGACTAAGGTTCTCTCCTCTTGTGTAGTATTGAGCATTTAAGAGCTGTTTATATGCCGTCATCTCCCTTTTAGAGATCCTCCCTTTTAGGATCATGTGTGCATGTGCGAATGTGTGTGTGTGTTTAATCACAGTGCCCGTTATACAGCATGACACATAGTAGGCACAAAAAATGTGTTGAAGTGAACTAAACAATCTTGGTACATCTTTCTATTGATTACCAGATTTTTCTCCCTCTCTCTCTTGGGCACAATTGGATAAATACCACCAAATTCAATAGTGCTCCATTTTTCTGAACTCTGGGAAGACCACCTTCCTTCTGTGGACACAGTTTTTCTTCAGATATGTTAATACTATTGATTAAGTTATTGGTTTCTTTTAGAGCAATCACATTCCAGTCCAGTCTCTCTAAACTGCACTCTTGACTCCTTAATTGGATCTCTTCATTCCTTCATCCCCTAGTTCATTTATTCTATTCATGGAAGGCAGCGTGTTTAAGAGGCACCTACTAGGTTTTCAGTAAAACAGAGCTCTACCTTGTGGAGCACATAGTATGAGCTCAGTGGATGCTTTTGGGTGGGGGCATGTATATACAGTGGGGGCTGGTGACCAGGGAGGGCAGTAATCCAACCTCAGGCTCTTTCTTAAGTTCTTGAGAACAGTCTAGTGTAGAGGATGAGCGCTCTGGTTTGGAGTAAGGCAGACCTGGTTTCTAATTTAAATTTACCAGCTTAGTGGAGAAGTTCCTTAGTATAAACTTATCCACCTATTAAATGGGGGCTTCATAGGGTTGTTTTGAGGGTTAAAAGAGATAATGTTAAAGAGTGCCAGGCAAATGATAAGCATGCAACAAATGGTAGTCATTACTGTCATCGTCATTATTGTCTTCATCATCTTCATCGTCGTCTAAAAACATAGAGTACTCTGAGCCTGGATTTAGCTTACCTATTCTTCTGGTCCTGTCATTCTTCCTCCCTTTGGGATGTGATTTTGTCATTAGTGTGAAGGGAGCCTGAGAAAGACCTTGTGGACATCTCATCTACCAATTGCCTCTTTCTGCTTCCTCTGTTAGGAAATGCTTTGGGTTTTTAGGAACTCTGTTTATACAGGGATTATTTAGCATTTTTATTCTCTGAATGTGCTGGCATAGCTTCAGCCTGTAATTCTAAGAAGAAGGCGTTTAGCTGTGCCTTTCTTTGTTTGTCAGGAACATTTCTGTAGATAAGCACCCTGCACAGTAAATAAACTGCATTGTTATTACATTGCCTAGCAATTTATCTGTAACAGACGGCTGTGCCTGCTATAATGACATGATAGCTAATCCATACCGCTGCATGATTTTATCTCCTACTGGAGGAGACTGGCAAGTTTAAAGGGGACACCCTCAGGGAAAACCAGTTCTGGTTTCTGTAGAGTTTTTTTACAGGAGGTGCAACAGAAGTCCTGTGCCTGGATTTTGAACAGGTTCTTAATTTCAGGAACAATTACCTTAAGCTTCCCACAAGTAGGTTCTCCCTAAAGCTTCTGTGAGAAAGCAGTTCGATTTAATTAAGGAAGTCTCTCGGTCCTCAAGTCTGTGGTTAAGATAGAGGATAATCATTGTTTATTTATTTATTTATTTTCCTTACTGCGTTGGACGTTTTGGATATACAAAAAATTACTTAAAAGTAAATAATAATCGCCTTTGTCATTTGGTAAATAATACTTCTTTCTTTTATTTAACTCCCTGTATGCTATTTGATAAAACCTTCAGTGTGATACTATTAGATCCAGGGGCATGAATTATTTTATAGCACTATTAGTTCTATGCTATCTACTAAAACACTAAAACAATTTATAGTGGCACCATAATTTTCAATGTAAACTATAGAACTGGACCTAGATTGTACTTTGTTTCTTATAGTTAGCTGTTAGTTTTTCTGACTAGATTGTAAGCCTCTGGGAAGAAGGGGTTGGGTTTGGACTCCTCAGGAGGCTGTGTCCCCCTTCTGGAAAGGGCAAAGACTTGGATTTCAACTTGGGTTCAACTCCTGGGTTGAACCATTACTTGTTGCGTGACTTTGTGCAAATTATTTAACTCTGTAATTTTGTTGCTGTTATTGCAGAGTGTGTTTAAGATACTACTTGAACACTTTTTTTCTTTTTTTTTTTTTAAGGGGGAACCAGGGATTGAACCCAGGACCTCATACATGGGAGGCAGGCACTCAACCACGGAACTACATCTGTTCCCAGCTCGAGCAGTTTTTAGTAATGACTTCTCTAAATGATCTCAGATACTTTTCAGGGCTTAAATATTACTGGCAGTGTTTATGATAAGAAACAACATTTGTTTCAGATTTGGGAAACTTCTGATAGTGTTACCAATTGCTTTTCCCCATTCATTCCTCACCATCTGTCTGCTTGGAAAGAAAATGTGTCTCACTCCTCCTAGTGATGAGTTAGGTAGAGTGATTGCTAGCTGGTGAACTATTTATATCTCGCTAATCTGTCTGTTTCTGTCCATCTCCAGCACCGCCAGTAGCTAATATTTATTGAAGGCCAGGTACTCCACAGACATGCTCTAATTCAATCCCTACTAAAACCATTACAATTGCCATTTTTTTCAGATGGGGAATGTGAGGTTTCAAGGGGTGAAGCAAATTATCCAAGGTCTCAAGCAAATTCATGTTAGACTAGGTCCTATCTCTTGCTTAGACTAGGGTGGGGGGCTGGTAACTGCCTTCCCATCATCTTCCCTCATTCATGTCAGCCAGTTCTCTGCATGGAAACCAAACTGAGCGTTTCACAAAGAAAGCCCAATACCTCTTCCCATCATCCTCTCCTCCCCCTGACATGTTGAACATCGGCATGATCTGGCTCCTGCCCTCTTCCTGGGTCTCATCTGGCAACACCCTCCCCTTGTTCTCTGTCTCTTGACCTTTCAGTTCCTGGGATGCGATCGCTCAATTCCTGGGATGGATTGCTCCCTCTGTCCACAGCGCCTTTGTATTTGTGGTTCCCTCAGTCTGGAACACTCTCCCTTCTTTTTGCCCACAGTCCCAGTCATGTTTCCTCATCCATTTCTCCTTAAACCTCCTGTGAAAGAGTGTCATTCCTCCTGCTTATTTGGATGTTGCTCGCTGGTGGACCATTTATATCTCTCTAGCCCCTTCTGGTCCTTCAGCTCAAATACCTGTTTGTTCTGTGTCCTCAGATCAGGTCAGATTCCCCTGTAAAATGCTCTTGTGGTGGTCTGTGCCTTTTCTTCATGACAGTTATCAGAAGTTATAGCTGCAGAAATGCCTTTTTTGATTAATATCTATCTTTCCTCAACTGGAAATTTTTTGGGGCCAAGAATTGTTCCACTTTAGCTCATTGTTGTATCCTCAGGGTCTAAAAAAATACTTGGCACATGGTGTTGTTATTTACCATGTGGAATGAAAGCTGAGCTTTAGACACTGAGAAATGCTAACGATCAATCCTATAGCTTCTTTTCCCTTCTATTCCTGGAGGAACAGGCAGTATGTACACTGCATGGTCTCTGGGTCTCTTTACAAGTTATATGTGTGTGTGTGTGTGTGTGTGAGAGAGAGAGAGAGAGAGAGAGACAGTCAGACAGAGAGAGAGAGAGAGAGAGAGAGAAGAGGGAGAGCAAGAGCATGAGAGCATGGCCTGAGTGCATGTCTGCATGTGTGTGTGGTGTATGCTCATGTACACACACACACACACACACACATCCTCTCTCCATTACATGCAGCTGAACCAGGAAGGTGAAGAATATTTTTCATGGCGTTATTTTTATGATAATCTATTTCGATGGTTAATTTGGTTTAGGACACTGATTTATCACCAGTTTATAGATCTCTCTCTCTCTCCCTTTTTATTGTCCTATTTGAATTATAAGGATGGCATGTGTGAAATGGAACTTCTTGGCCTATTGTTCTGCTTCTCACGCAACCAGTGTAGTTCAGACCATAAAAAGATCTATAAAATTAATATATACACAGAACGAGAGAGGAAAGAGAGGGACAGAGATAGAGAAAATGGGTAATGCTTTGGAATGGGATACCACATTTATCTCCTCTGGTGAAGTTTAGAATTAAAATTTACATGTGGAGGAGGCATAAATGAGGTATGAAGGTGTTGTCCTCTCATGTGGAAAGACAGAGGTCTAGGGATTCTAGCTTACCTGTATTACATAGAAAACATATTTTCTTCTTCTTTTTTTTTTTATTAAAATTTTTAAGGGTTTATGATTGCTGGGCTAACTTTAGAAATATGTACTCTACAAATATGACTTTAAAGAAATTAAACACTAGGCCACTTGGATTATGTATTCCTTAGTATGCCAGGTATACTCCAATTACTCCACAGCTATCTGAAATGGATATATGCTTGTGAATTCTCTCCAGTGGCTGGTGCTTACCTGGCACGTAGTAGGTGTTTAACAAATATTCATAGGAAAACATAAATGAATGTGGGCCAAGGAGATATGACTGGCTAACTGGTACCCTGAGATGCAGTCCTAATCTCACTGATCCTTCACCAAGGGAAATTATGTACTATCTCTGTGTGCTCAGTTTATGTATTTCTGAAATAAGTTTAATGTCATAGTATTAAGTGAAATAACAAATAAAATGATAGGTCAAATTGTATAATGTGATTCTATTCTGGGTAAAAAAAACAAAAGCCTGTATATAGGTGCTTGAGAATATACAGGAAAAAAATTTAGAAGTTATTGAACTGGTGGGACCATTCTCTTTTATTTACCTAGGCGTATGTTTAATTTTTTTCACTTTGAGCACAGATGACTGTCATAGTTTTAAACAATCCCTGTATAGATATAACATAAAAGAGTTTCACTTTATCTGCTACTTTCCTCTTAATCCCTCTTACACCTAAGAGAAAGGTTTTCAACCCAATTGTGTCCCTTTCCCATAATCCCTTCTGGTCGTTAGTTATGTACCAAATTCTTTCTAACCCTGGCTGTAACCTTGAACAGAACATTAGAAGCAATGACTTCCTTTTCTGGCCAACGCTTTCAATTCTTTTGGTCCTCAGTTTTCCTTTTGGCTTTTGTTTTTCTTCCCACACTAGCTGTTGACTGTTCCATTCAAAAAGTGAGGAGGGAAAAATTCTAGTGGAGGACTTGATCCTGATAAAGTACCTTCTAAGTGGAAAACAAACAAAAAATAATCTTCCTACCTTCTGAGGAAGTATTTTGAATGACCAGGTGGTGGTTCACAGATGCGATTTCACCTGAGATTCTTGGATTGACTATTTATGGCTATGCTTGAAATGATGGTTATTATTGTTACAAATATTATTATGCTGAGGAAGCCAGCTTGCAAGCACAGACAGCTGCATTGTTTACAAACATAATTAATGAGGTGATTTTTAATATCAACAGCTCAGCACCGGCCTCTCTAAAGACTGTTTATGGTCTGGGCCACAGAGCCATTTGTAACTTCTATGACGGGGCTGTCTCCAAGAGTCATTTCCTTTGGCTGGGCCTCGGTTTATTTTATGAATGACAAAAATGAACCTCTACTTGTTGCTGATGAGGAATGGTTTATGTCTAGCAAGCCTAGCTCCACCAAAAGATAAACACAGGAATACTTTTCTAAGCAGTGAAGGTGAATTTCTTAGCAGCTAACTTCTGTATTTACACGTTAGTTATCCAACTAAGATGGCTGTGTCCTGGGGGACTTGGAAGGAATGGCACATTCCCTTTCTAAATATGGAAATGTTTTGCATGATATGATGCTATATAAACACCGTAATATATCAATACTCAGAAAAATGACTTATACGTCAAATAGGCTTTTGGCAGCTGTGGCCTAAAAATTGAAGCCTGTTACATGACCTTAACTTTTATTCCATATAGTTATATTTGGGTGAAGGATTTGAACAAAAGATTTTCTCTCCTCTAAATCTGGTCTGACATAGCCTTTCAAGAATGGACTCTAAAAAGAAAGTTACTCTTCCTTGATGAGTAATAGGTTGAACTCATACTTTTTATTTCGTTTTTTTCCCCTTGCACTCCTGATTTTGAATTTTGAGGTTCTGGCAGTGAATTGTAGCTAGTGTACCTCAAATTCTGGTGATAAGGCTATTCTTATGAGATGCCTACCCTTGAGCATCTTCCTAAAGCAAATAGATGAAGAGCTCTTCCACCAGTAGAGTAAAAGATGAGCTAATCACCTTTCTAAGCTGTGCTATATTCAAAAACAAGAAAATGCATGCTGGTCTGGTTTTCTGGTCTGTTTCTTATATATCTGAGGTTTGGTGATTTAATAACTTCTTGTCTTTTCTTTTCTCTTAAGCAGACTCCAAGGAAATTATTGTTCTTCTGTTCCCTCTTGGAATAGAATTGCCTGGTTCTGTCTGTTGAGTAAAGGACAATGTGATAGGGACAGATGAAAAGATTAAAAGTAATAAAAATGACCCACGGTAAAGTCAGCCATCTTGTATTTTTTCTGTAATTTCTAGACAGATGTCACTGAAATATAGTTTTATTTTCCTAACTCCAAGTGTCCTTGTTTATGACCTTATTCCATTGCTAGCATCTCAGAAGTGGGTAATGAGAACTTTGTGAATGCTCCAGGCTTCATAACTTTGTGTTGAATAAGAGTGTGCATTTAATTAAATTCCACATTTACTGAGCATCCGGGGTATATACCCCCTGCCCTCCGGGAGCTTACCATCTATTAGAGGAGATAGAAACACGTAATTATGATATGTTTCAATAATTATGCACTTCTAAATAGAGTTGTTTGTTTGATCTGTTTTACTTCTAGGATTTTTTTCCTGCTGATTATAGTAATGAGTAGAGAGGAGAAATGAAAGGTGAAAGAGGGAGCTAAATTGATTTATATAAGAAAGGACATGAACCAGTGGGAGAGAAGAGAGTAAATCTAGAAGTTGGGAGGAGGGAGCAAGGCAGAGGGTAGAAAGTTTGAAGAAATAGTCAGAGGAAGAGTTGGGAAATTTGAGAGACAAAGAGACCCAGTAAGAATTTTTATTTATTTTATTTTTTAAATTGACATATAACTTACAGTAAATTATACATATGTTAAGTGTACAGCTCAATGAATTTTTATATATGAATACATTAAGATATAGAGTATTTCCATCTTCCCAGAGAGCTCCCTTGTGCTCCCTCCTACTCAGTTGCCCCAAGAATAATCACTATTATGACCTTATCTCCATAGAGTAGGTTCACAGGTTTTTAAACTTCATATATGTGAATAATATAATATGTACTCTTTCTTTTTAACTATGTTCTCTTAACATTATGAGATTCATACATATATTTTACATTTATCAGTAGTTTGTTCATTTTCATTGTTGTAGAGTGTTCCACAATGTATTTGTCCATTCTACTGTTAATGGACATTTAAGTAGTTCTAGTTTGGGGACTGTTATTATTAATGCTGGTGTGATCATTATTGTACATGATATTTTTGTTGGGTGCATCCCCAGAAGTGCAATTGGTGGGTCAAAGGGTATATGCATATTTAGCTTTTGTTGGTACTGCCAAACAGTTTTCCAAAGTGGTTGGTTGTACCAATTGAGACCTCCTACAGTAACGAGAGAGTAATTTCATTACTCCATGTTTTGGGCAGCACTTAATGAGAACTTTAAGGAAGTCTTTCTGGGCTTCATGTGATATAATTTCCCCCTTTGCTGTACTTTATGAGGCTTCAAGAAAAAATCTTGGGTTTGGTGTCAGATTTGTTTTGGGTTCCTCACATTCCCTGCCAATGGCAGCAACCCTAGGCTCCCCTGAGTTTGAATCCTGGCTTTCCTTCTTATTGGCTATGTGATGTTGGGGAAAGTTTTTGGGTTTCTGGGCCTTTCATTCTTTATCTGCAGAGTGGGAATCATAGTATCTGTTGTGAAAGGTTTTGATGGGGATTGAATGAGATGGTATACATAAAGCCCTTTGCACAGGGGCAGGCATATAATTAGTACTCAGTAAATGGTAGCTTTTGTTACTATTAACTGAAATGAGAGAATTCCAAGGGCAAGGGCTAAACACAGGGACATAGAGTTGGGACCTGTGTCACCTTTCCATATCTATCTGGAGATTCTCTTTCCATAGCTTACCTTTAAGAGTTTGGGGGATGCGCTAACTAATGATGCATTTAGAAAAAGACCTTGACCAAAAGGGGAAAATATTAAATACTAATGAGTTTTTATGGCTAAGAGATTTCAAAGTGAGTCGGGAGGTCATTCCAGAGTTATGATTATGCATGTCTCAGGAGGATCTCACTGACTGACACAGTAAACAGTGGCTTAACAAGAGTGTACCTGAAGGCTCTAGATATTATAGGCAGGACAGACAATCCCAGAATTTAGGCACTCTGTCAGTGGGCCTTACCTTGGAATATATGATAACCTATCCTCCCAATGTATTGGAGTTAGACTCATTTATAATTTCCCTACACATGACTCTTCTGCCTCTTTTATTTGAACCTACAATTAGTACTATATCCGTTAAGTATGTGTCCTAGAGACTTAAATCTTCTGGCTGTTCATATGCCAGTTGAACCCTGAATCTCAGCAGTGTTGCAGCCAAAACCTACTCTTCAGTTCGTTGGACTTGCCCAGGACAACTAACCAAAGAATGGATGGTGGAAAATGCCCATCCCCCAAAATGGAGAGTATTACAACTGCAAGCAAGACAGTTCCATCCATCTGCTCAGTGGGATCTAAGCCCTCTCTCAATCAGAAGCAGAGTGGACATCACCATCCCCAAATCCTCAAGATTGAGGAATGAACAAACGTAAGGGGGGAATGCAACTATGGACTAAAGTAGACTTATTATTAGTCTAGTAATGGAAAAACTTGTAGCTTTGATATAAAAGCAGTGGTCACTAGAGGGTCTTAGAGGATGGAGAGGTGTAACACAGGCAATTTTTGGGACATTGGAGTTGTTCTACATGACATTGCAATGATGGATACAGGCCATTATACATTTTGTCAAAGCCTATAAAATTGTGCAGTGCATAGTGTAAACCATAATGTAAACTATAGACCATGGTTAGTAGCAATGCTTCAATATGTGTTCATCAATTTTAACAAATGAACCACACTAATGAAAGATATTGTTAATGGAGAAAAGTGTGGGCGTGGGGTGGGGTATATGGGAATCCTCTATATTTTTAATGTAATTATGTAATGAAAAGCTTCTTTAAAAATAGAATTAAAAAAAGGAGAAAAAAAAAAAAAGAATTTAGACATGCACACACAAAGAGTTTGGGGGATGATTAAAGGAGGCAATAATTGTCTATCACCACAGCCCTGCGCTGCTTTCCTGAATCCAGCTAGACTATTGTTTCAGCTATTGCATTTTTAAGCTTAGCTTGTATGAAGACATGGGTGAGTAAAGCCAGCCTTGTCGCATGACATCAGCAACCACCATCACCAAGGAATTGTAGAAACAAGATTTACAATAATTAGAATCTTCCCTCAGAGGAGATTGGTAAAACGCTAGGGTAGGAGAAGATTGAGGAGGAAAACTTGAAAGAGCAAAGAGAAAAAAAATGAAGTCTATTTAATTTTATGGTTGATGCAACTTGTTACATGTGTGTCCTGCCAGAATAAATCGGATCATCTGATTTTCAAATTGCTGGTTCTATTGTTTCAGAAATAGAGGATGTAAATAATTTCAGTGCAATCTCCCGGATCTGGACCTCTCTCATCCAGAACTGTTATCAGAATTAGCATAATTTATGGTGCTATCTAATAATGAAATCACTGAACGCTGATTGTACAGCTTCTTAAAGCTATAATTATTGCTCATTAGGAATGGATTTCATATTGTTTGCTCCTGGCACAAAACAAGTTATTGAAAGGGAAAAGTTGTTAGTAGAAGTGAGAAACCAGGAAAGGCACTTTCTTGTTCCCTGAATATTCTCTCTGATGAATCTGTCTGAGATTTTGTTTCTCATAATAATAGAGAAAAATTGACCACCCTAGATGCTGTTTATTTTCTTCTTTTTTCTTTAAGGGAAATAGTTTTAGCTTCCCATCATGCTCCCTTTTCAACCCATGAGATTGTAAGCACTCAGCAAATGTTTGTTGACTGAATGAATATGCAAGGAAAGGAATGAATTGAGACAAAAAGCCACAGTGGCAGCAAGTTTTACTCTGAGCTTTGTCCAGTTCATTAACATGTCTAAACAGTAACAAAGGAAGTGCTGAACCAAGAGGTTGGAGTCAGCAGTTTTTCAGAGCTGTGCATCTATTGAAATAAGTCATAACATACTCATCTCAGAATGTTTTCAAGTGTGGTTTTTAAAATTGCAGAAGCAATCTTTGCACTGGAAAAGATTCAGAAAATACGTATGTGTACTGAGTAAAATATGGTAGTCCCTTCATTTCCTGAGGTAATAGCCATTAACAGAATCTGTATCCTTTAAGCCCTGGTGTTTCTGATGATACTGAGAGGTAATTTCTTAGGATAACCTAGGGGAGGAAAAGTATGTTTCCATAAGCTAGTAAATCACTTCCAAATGGACCATCGGGTTGGGAAATGCTTGACCTTAACTCTGAAGATGGGGGTTTAGTTAGTGATTTCTATTGATTACAATGGTTGGGAGAATTATACATTTCAGCATGGGTGTTAGTGGGATGGTGTGTGTGGTGTGTATAGAGGCAGGAACAAGGAGCAGTAACAATTACACTGTTTGCAAAACCGAGGCTGCTGTCAATATGTTCATGCTCTAGGAATGGGAAGACGGTACATGAAAAAAGACTTGGGTTCATTGTGAACAGTGCCCTTGGTTTGAGATTGGTATATTTTGTTTGACCTTCATAGGTTGAATGTGACTTCTATATTAGTCAATTAATCCAGGCTAGTGATTTATCTAGAGTCAGCCCAGATTTGGTTGCCAAGCTTTTCCCTACACAGTTCTAACTGCTGTAGGTCTTTTGACATGGAACCTGGAAGGGCTGAAGAAAACAAGTGGGTATTTCTTTAATAGATTCTTTTCCTTGCTTATTGATAACTGTGTTCTCTTTTCCTTAAATGTCTTCTTATCTATGGCCTTCTAGTCTCTAAGAGTACAGGGAAAATGTCATATATGCAGAAATAAGAAAACCCTATTCTTTCATTGGAAAATTTCAAACTTTAGTAAAACTGTAGAAATGTTTAAATTGCCTTCCAATTTCTGG
>JAQZBX010023262.1:0-11170 GCA_029593785.1 Cabassous unicinctus | reverse complement strand
CATTGGCCTCAGAGGATCTGGAAATATCTTGGAGGAATTTTAAGGGCCATTCTGGGAATAAAGTGGTGTTATAGGTTGAATTGTGTCCCTTCAAAAGACATGTTCAAGCCCTAACCCCCAGGACCTCAGAATATGACTTTATTGGAAATAGGATCGTTGCAGATGGAATTAGTCAAAAAGAGGTCATACTGGAGTAGGATGGGCTCCTAATCTAATATGAGTGATGTTCTTGACAGAAGAGAAGAGACAGGCACTGAGAGAGGGGAGAATACCATGTGATAATGGAGGCAGAAATTGAAGTGCTGCAGCTGCAAGCCAAGGAATGCCAAGGATTGCCAGCAAAGCACCAGCAGCCAGAAAGAGGCAAGGAAGGATTCTCTCCTACAGGTTTCAGAGGAAGCTGACACTGCTGATACCTTGATTTGGGGCTTTTAGTCTCCAGAACTGTGAGACAATAAATGTCTGTTGTTTTAAAGCCACCCAGTTTGTGGCATTTTGTTATGGCAGTTCTAGGAAACTAAGGCAGGTGATAACATGATCAAGTTAGTCTGCTAAGGAAGGAACTGGAACATGGAGGGGTCTGGGCAGAAAGCCTGGGGATGAAGAGCTAGTTTAGAGGTGTTTATGATGTGTGGTATTCAGAATAGGAATTCAGAGGCCTAGATGCCAGAAGATAAAGACGAAGCCTAGGATTCTAAGTCAGGGATCCTTCTGAGGTGACTTGAAGAGAGATGACAGGTAATATCTCTTCAGGTTCTATTTGTTTTTTCATAAATAGAATCCAACAGAGTAAACACTGGACAAAATTGTAACACATGCTTACATATTCTTTGGTGTTCCAATTTTCTTTCTGTGGGATTCTTGGGCCCTCTGGAGTCCCAGAGTTTATGAATTACTAACTTCTGTCCCCTATCAAAATGGCAATGGTCTGATATTAGTCATTCATACATGTATTCAACCCAATTTCCATTTATGCTAACCATCCCACAGCGCATCTATTTTAATCCTGTTTTCTCTAATTGCAGAAAGACAGGCTTTGTCTCCTCTGAAAGAAATTTCATGCTTTAGTAAAAAGTGAAAGAGACAATTTGGGGGAAGGGAAGCCTCTCTAGTAATTTGTATGCTAGAGGATTGGTCCAGAAGAGAAAGTATTTTTCTCTCTTAACTCAACAATTGTTCTTGTACTCCTGATAATGAGTCAAAGTGACTGTTCCTGGGCATTGTTGAGTTTTGAGGAATCTTTCATTATGACACACATCTCACAGTCTTGTATACATCTGTCTTCTCCAGTAGCCTCTGAAGACAGGGACAGTGTCTTGTTCATCATTGTTTTTCCATTGATAGTTGGTATCTAACTGATGTGGTAGCTGCACATCAAAAGGCATCTTGATTCACCCCAGTTCTGTACATTTAAATATTTTGGCCTTTGAAATAGGAAGTCAGATTCCAGGATACTGCTTGGGTTGTATTCCTGAGTATATTGAGGTGGGCTTGGCTTTACTTTGTCTATTTCTTCAAGTGGTTGAAGTGGTGAGCTGAACCTTTCTGTCCTTGGGCCAAGGGCCTGGAGCAGCTGTCCCCAGCCCATCTGCCTCTCTCTGGCTCCTGTGCCCTGTGCTGGCATATATCCCTCACTTTTTTTTGGCCAATCCATTTCACCTCTCTTGTAATATCAGGACCAAGCTTTGGACATAGGGAATAGTTAGAGAAGGGCAAAGAGTATTGGCCTAATGGGCCTAACTAACTTAAGAAAAGGGGACCTGCACAGTGTTCAAAAATTATACTGTATTACTTTGCTTTCCTTTATGTATGTCTCCCTTGGGAATCCCAGAGCCTGGAGGGGTGGCTGGGCTAAGGCAGGATATAGGGAAACCAAACTTGATTTGATCATGTAAAATGCATATTTATCACGACCCTACTTCCAGGATGCAGAGGGATGATCATATAGATGACTAGATATGCCAGATTTCCTTTGTTTAAGTTAAACAAATGTGGAAATTATAAATTCTAAATATGTATGAGTAATGACTATTAAGGAACAAGGTCAAGTTCATAAGTCATATATGAACTCATTAGACATTTGGGGAGTTCAGTAGGGAGAGAGGGGGAGGGTATGAGAAAATAGTAGATTCTTGTTGGGGTCGGGGGGGGGAGATATATTTAAAAGTGTTAGACATTGTTAGGAAAAATTAGCAGAAGTATTGTTCTTAATGTGTTAGAGTAACTACCACAACTTAAATAACTATAGAATTTTGACATTTAAATCAGCAGAATGAAATGTAAGCTATTTAAAGGAAACTAAGGAAGGAGAACAATAATAAAAAATAAATAAAAGGAAAGCATGGCAAATAACAGCAAATAAGACAGCAGAAGTGAGTGTCAATGTAACAATAATTACAATAAATATAAATTGAGTTTGTGTGACTAGTCAAAAGACAAAGTCAGATTTTTTAAAGCCCTGGATCTAGATATCTGACATTTATAACACCCATATTTAAGTAAAAAATGATACAGACAGATAAAAAATAAAGGAATGGAAAAAGATATGCCATATTTGGTATATTTGGAGCAAAGAAATCAGAGGTAGCACTTTTAATATCAGAGAAAATAGAATTTAAGGTTAAAAACCTAATAAGGGAAAAAAGAAATAGATGTTAGTAAAGAAGATATTACATAAGATATGGATTTTAGAAAGATAGCTAAGAAGGAAGCTCCAGGAATCAGTCTCTCCACCAGAACAGCAACTTAACAGGCAGGAACTGTCTGAGTCACTATTTTGAAACTTCAGAGTCTAGTAGAATATTGTACAACATCCAGGGAAGAATGGGAGGAAGAGTCTGGTAAATTGACTATTGTACTGTATTTTTCAGTATGTAACTCCACTTCTTACTTCTTACAAGTGCTAAAATGCAAATGCAAGGGAGCGGGTGTAGCTCAGTGGTTGAGCACCTGCTTCATATGTATGAGGTCCTGGGTTCAATCCCTTGTACCCCCTAAAAAATGCAAATTCATAAAAAGTAATGATAAATCTATGGTTTTAGACATACTGTATACAAAGATATATTTGGCAACAAGTTAAAAAAAAAGTGAGGGGATGGAAAGGTATAAGACTAGTATATGTGTATGCTAGTGAAGTTAAGTTGGTATCAAATAAAAAATGATTGTTATATAGCTAGAATGTTAAATTTTAACCCCATTGTAACCACAAAGAAAATATATGAAAAATATAACCAGAAAGAAATGATATAGAGAAGGGACTCAATATGGTAAAATAGAAAAAAATCAAATAAATATGAAAGTAGAAGAATTGAGGGTCAAAAAAGGCATAAGAAGAAAGTCTTGCATTTTCATAGTGACTTTAAATGTAAATAGATTAATTTCTTCATGTCAAAAGGCAGAGACTGACATAATAGATAAAAAGCAGGACCCAACTATATGCTGTTTACAAGAGACTCACCTCAAATTCAAAGACAAAATAGGCTGAAAGTGAAAGGATAGAAAAAAATAAACCATGGAAGCAGTAACCAAAAGAGAGGTGGGGTAGTTATACTAATATTGGATAAAATAGACTTTAAGTAAAAAACAGTTACAAGGGACAAAGCCAGTCATTATATACTGATAAAGAAGTCAATTCACAGCAAGAAAAAAAACAAATTATAAATATATATGCACCTAATGGAAGAGCCCTAGGATACATGAAGCAAATATTGACAGATTAGAAGGGAGAAATAGATAGTTCTACATGAATTGTAAGATATTTCAATATATCACTTTCAATAATGGATAGAACATCTAGAGAGAAGATCAGTAATGAAATACAAGACTTAATGATACTCTAAACCAACTAGATCTAACAGATGTATCTAGAATATTTCACCCAACAGCAGCAGAATACACATTCTTCTCCAGTGCACATGGATCATTCTCCAGGATAGACCATAAGTTAGGTCACAAAAAGTCTCAATAAATTAAAAAAATATTTAAATCATACAATGTATCTTCTCCAACCACAGTGGAATCAAACTGGAAATCAATAACAGAGGGGAAATAGGAAATTCACAAATATTTTTAAATTAAATACTGTACTCTTAAACAGCCAATAGGTCACAGGAAAAATCACAAGGGAAATTAGGAAATATCTTGAGGTCAATGAAATGAAAACACAACAAAGCAAAACTTATAGGATACAGCAAAGACAGTGCTAAAAGGAAAATTTATAGCTCTAAATGCTTACATTAAAAAAGAAGAAAGATCTCAAATCATACACCTAACCTCAAAACTGGAGGATCTAGAAAAAAGAAGAGCAAACTAAACCCAAAGTGAGCAGAAGGAAGTTATTAATAAACATTAGAATGGAGAGAAATGACATAGAGAATAAAAAACAAATAAACAAAAAACAATAGAGGTTCTGAAAGCCTCCTTGTTGCTCAAATCTGGCCTCTCTCTAAGTCAAACTCAGCATATAAATGTACTTCCCCACCCCCACCCCCAGCATGGGACATGACTCCCAGGAATGAGCATCCCTGGCACAGAGGGATCATTACCAAGCACCAACTAGTGATGCATTTGGAAAAAGACCTTGATCAAAAGGGGGAAATATTAAATACAAATGAGTTTCTATGGCTAAGAGATTTCAAAGTGAGTTGGGAGGTCATTACAGAGGTTATGCTTATGCACATCTTAGCAGGATCTCATTGACTGCCACAGTAAACAATGCCTCAAACAGCAGGGCTCCTGAGGGCTCTAGAGACATCTAGACCCTATAGGCAGGGCAGACAATCTCAGGATTTTGGCACCCTGTCAGTGGGCCTTACTTTGGAATATATGCTCCCCAATGTAACAGAGTTAGACTCATTTATAATTTCCCTACACATGACTCTTCTGCCTCTTTTATATGAACCTATAATTAGCACTATATTCGTTAAATATATGTCCCTGAGACTTAAATCTTAGGTCTGTTTATACACTGGTTGAGCCCTGAATCTCAGCAACAGTTGCAACACCTACTCTCCAGTTCATTGGACTCATCCAGGACAACTAACAAAAAGGATGATGATGGACAACACCCATCCCCCAAAACAGAGAGTATCTACAACTGCAAGCAAGACAGTTCCGTCCATCTGCCCCATGGGATCTAAGCCTTGTCTCAAATAGAAACAGAGTGGGCATCACCATCCCCAAATCCTCAAGATTGAGGAATGAACAAACATAAAAATGCAACTATGGACTTAAGTAGACTTATGATTATTCTAGCAATGGAAGAACTTGTATCATTGATATAAAGACCATGATCACCAGAGGTTCTGAGGAGAGGGAGAGGGAAGAATAGGTGTAACATGGGGTACTTTGGGGACATTGGAATTGTCCTGAACGACATTGCAGTGACGGATTCAGGCCACTATACATTTTGTCAAAACCTATAAAATTGTGTGGTGCAAAATGTAAACTATAATGTAAACTATAGACCATGGTTAATAGCAATGCTTCAGTATGTGTTCAATTGTAACAAATGTATCACACTAATGAAAGATGTTGTTAATGGGGGAAAATGTGGGAGGGGAAGGGGCTGAGGTATATGGGAATCCCCTATATTTTTGATGTAACATTTATGTAATCTAAAGTTTCTTTAAAAATAAAAAATTAACTCAAAACAAACAAACAAAAAAACAAACAAAAAACAAAAAAACCCAAACAAACAGAGAGACTCAACAATACCAAAAGTTAGTTCTTTGAAAAGATCAATAAAATCAACAAATCTTTAGTCAGACTGACAAAGAAAAAAAGAGAGAGAACACAAATAAATAAAATCAGAAATGAAAAGGGGACATTACTACTGAACCCAAAGAAATTTAAAAAATTATAAAAGGATACTATGAACAACTGTATGCCAACAAATTAGATAACCTAGATGAAATAAGCAGATTCCTAGAAACACACAAACTACCTAGACTGATTAAAAAAGAAACAGATCTCAACAGACCAATCACTAATAAAGAGAATGAAACAGTAATTAAAACCCTCCCAAGAAAGAAAAACAAAGGACCAGATGGCTCCAAAGGTAAATTTTACTAAACATTCCAAGTTGAGTTAACACCAGTCCTGCTCAAACTCTTCCAAAAAGTTGAGGAGAAAGTAACACTCCTTAACTCATTCTATAAAGCCAACATCACCCTCATACCAAAGCAGATAGAACTGCCAGAAAAAAGAAAATTAGAGAACAACATCTCCTATGAATATAGGTAAGGAATTCCTTAAAAAAATATGAGCAAACCTAATCCAAAAGCACATGAAAAGAATTATACATCATGACCAAGTGGGATTTATACCAGGTATGCACAGGTGGTTCAACATAAAATCAATTAATATAATACACCACATTAACAGAAGAAAGAACAGCCACAGGATCATCTCAATTGATGCAGAAAAGGCATTTGAAAACATTTAGCACCTGTTCTTGATAAAAAAGAAAACTAGTAATAGAAGGAAACTTCCTTAACAAAATAAAGGGCATATATTAAAAAACCCCACTGCCAATATCATACTCAATGGTGAGAGACTGAAAGATTTCCTTCTAAGATCAGGAACAAGACAAGGATGCCCACTGTCACCATTGTTATTCAACATAGTACTGGAAGGTCTAGTGAGAGCAATTAGGCAAGAGAAAGAAAGACATTTCATTGGAAAGTAAGAAGTGAAACTTTCCCTTTGCACATGGCATGATCCTATATACGAAAAACCCTGAAAAATTCACAAAGCTACTGAAACTAACAAACAAATTCAGCAAAGTGGCAGGGTATGAGTTGTGTTTCTATTGAGATCAGTTGTGTTTCTATTGAAATGAATGACCTGAAGAAAAAAATCAAGAAAAAAATTCCATTTACAATAGCAACTAAAAGAATAAAAAATCTAGGAATAAAACCAAACAAGGATGTAAAGGACATGTACAAAGAAAACTACAAACACTGCCAAAAGAAATCAAAGAAGACCTATATAAATGGAAGAACTTTCCATGTTCATGGATTGGAAATCTAAACGTTGTTAAGATGTCAATTCTGCCCAAAGTGATTTATAGATTCAATGCAATCATAATAGCTTTCTTTGCAGAAATCAAAAAGCCAATCATCAAATTTACATGGAAGGGCCTTTAGGGCCCTGAATAACCAAAACCATCTTGAAAAAAAAGAATGAGGTTGGAAGATTCATGCTTCCCAATCTTAAAACTTATTAGAAAGCCACAGTAATCAAAACAGCATGGTAGTGGTACAAGGACAGACATATAGGCCAGTGGAATTGAATTGGAGTTCAGAAATAATCCCTTAATTCTGTAATCAACTGATTTTTTTGGGGGGAGGTACCAGGGATTGAACCTAGGACCTTGTACATGTGAAGCAGGCTCTCAACCACTGAGCTACGCCCGCTCCCTGGCCCAGCTGATTTTTGCCGAATCCACTCAATTGGGAAAGAATAGTCTCTTCAACAAATGGTGCTGGGCAGACTGGCTCTTCATTTGCAAAAGAATGAAGGTGGACCCTTATCTCATACCATGTACAAAAATCAACTCAAAATAGATCAAAGACCTTAATATAAGAACCAGAAGGGCTTAAAAGACCTTCAACAAAATGTAAGGAAGCATCTTCAAGACTTATGTTAGGCAATGGTTTCTTAGACTTTACACCCAAAGCACGAGCAACAGCTACATAGATAATTTGGACCTCATCAAAACTAGAAACTTGTGCATCAAAGAACTTTATCATGAAAGTAAAAAGACAACTTACTGCATGGGAGAAAATATTTGAAAACCACATCTCTGAAAAAGGTTTAATATTCAGAATATATAAAGATATCCTACAACTCAACAACATAAAGACAAACAACCCAATTGAAAAATGGACAAAAGACTTGACATTTCTTCAGTGAAAATATACAAATGGTCAAAAAGCACATGAAAAGATGCTCAACATCATTAGCCCATCAGGGAAATGCAAATCAGCACCACAATGAGGTACCATTTCACAACCTTTAGAAGAGCTACTATTAAAAACAAGATAATTACAAGTGTTGTAGAGGATGTGGAGAAATAGGAACACTCAGTCATTGCTGTTGGGAATGTAAAATGTGCAGCTGGTGTGGAAGACAGTTTGGCAATTCCTCAGAAGGTTAGCTATAGAATTAACATATGACCTGGTAAACCCATTTCTAGGTTTATACCTAAAGAATTAAAAGCAGGTATTCTAATAGATATTTTCACACTGGTATTCATAGTTGCATTATTCACTCTAACCAAACAATAGAAGCAACCCACGTTTTAGTTGATATGGATAAACAAAATGTGGTATAAAAGTAGAATATTATTACAGTGGAATGTTATTCATTTATGAAAAGGAATGAAGTTCTGATACATGCAAGGACATGAATGAACCTTGAAGACAGCATATTGAGCGAAGTAAGCCATACACAAAAGGATAAATATTTTATTAACTCACTGATATATAATAATTAGAATCAGGGAATTCATAGAGTCAGAAACTAGAGTATAGGTTACTAGTAGTCAGAGAGGGGGTTTCGCTAGCAACACTCCTAGCAGCTGGGGTAATAACTCCTTCATTCCTGAAGAAGGATATGGGTACCACATTACAGTCACAGCATCCATCACCGTAGGGGTCCAATTTCATATGACTTTAGTCCAGAGCTATTTTTTGTTTGTTTGTTTTAAAAAGTGGTGAAGGGTTGAAGTTCTAAGACATGCCACAACATGAAAGAAACTTGAAAATACTATGCTGAGTGAAATAAACTGGACACATAGGACAAATAAGGTATGATGTCACTTATAAGAGATGTATAGAAATAGCAAATCTGCAGACAGAAAGTAGATTAAAGATTACCAGGGAATGGGAGTCAGGGAGAGGAGTGTGTGTGTGTTTGGCGGATATGGAGTGTTTGTGAATAAAGTTTTTAAAAATGTGAAAGGTTGGAAGAAACTTCTGGGTTCAGTATGAAGTTGTGGGTGAAACCTCTCCTAACCTAGTAGTTCTTACTATTCTTACTATGGGCATAGTTTTGGGGAAATGGCTTTATGAACATAAACCAAAAGAACTGTCCTATTACAAAGCTGTAACACAAGGAGTTCTGGTATATTCTCCAAGAACCCTTTTGTCTGAGGGTGAGAGCATCCTTTTTTATTTTTGTTTTTCCCATATGTAGGGGGACAAACATGAAAATCATAAATGTTTCAGATACTGTATGTTTCTTTGTCATACCTTTTGTATTAGTTTTGAAAAGAATTTTAAAATCCCAGTTAATATTTGACTTGTTTTTAATGTGAAGCTAGTCAGGGGTGATTCAAAGGTAAAAAGAGATAGTAACTTGTGGTTCTCTAGAGGGCTCATTGCTAATTCCCTTGCCCATCTCCCTGCTTCCTCCTTCCATCTTAAACCCAAAGAACTAAAAGTAGGGAAAGGGAGGAGGAGGTCACGTGTAAGACTGACCCTGCGATATTGGCAGGAGAGGAACAGGATAGCAAGGGCACTCTACAGATCTTCAGAGTGGATGGTGAAAATTGTCCCTGTCTTTGACCCTTCTTGGGCTGCCTTGTTGATGAAGAATTTTTTCTACTCATTGTGTATAGCTAAGATGTGTACCAACCTATAGAGACAGATTCCAGCAGTTTGAACCCAGCATGGGCAACCCACCTCCCCAGAGAACAGGGATTAAGCACATGGGTTCTGAAGCCAGACCACCAAGGTTAAAATACCAGTTTCACCTCCTGCTAGCTGTGTGGACTTGGATAAGGCACTTAACTTCTCAAATCCTTTCCTTTTTTCATCTATAAAATGGGGTTGATGATTATACTTCATAGGTTTGGTGTTGAGAATTGAATGTGTTAATCCCCCAAAATCACTTAAAACATAGGAAGTACTTGATAAATACTAGCTATTACTTGCCCTATGTAGCCATGCTCTCTGTCTCCTGGGATCTCTGCCTTGACAGATAACATTAGTATAATACACAAATCTCCTCCCACTCAGAATTCAGGGTCAGAATAATTTTAGCCAAGGCCTTCTCTGCCCATCATCTAAGCAAGTTTGCAGAGGTGACCATATATTCTTACTTCCTGTATATTTATATTCTAATACATAATTTCCCATTTAATAGTCTTCACACAATAATCAATCCTTATAAGGATTATTTCTACTCCTGAACTATAGATTGAGTCCTTTGAAAGTATTCTAGATAAGAAGGTAAGGTTCTTTGTGAAGTAAAGATTTCTCACCAAGTCTTTCCCTAATTCACCTTGACTATTTTGGAAGATGAATTTTTAATTAAAAAAATTGCAGGGATTAGAGGTGAGGACACCCATACTGGACCAAATTTGTCCCTGATTCTTTGCTTTTGATAGTCCCTCCCAGTCTCTCTCCCTATCCTTCCTATTCCCCTTTAGGAAAGAAAAAGAGCCAAGATGGAGACTATAAAGGATGAGATCCATTTTCACAAGGTCAGTAGCAGACTAGAATGAAAGAATTTAAAACACAAACTTGGGCGATGGCTTTTTTGGGACAACTGAATGGCATTGCAATGACAGATATATGCAATTATATATTTTCCCATAGCCTGCAGAATTGTCTGGGAGAGAGTGTAAACTACAAGGTGAACTATGGTCCATGCTCAGTGGCAACGCCCCAGGATATGTTTATCAATTGCAATGAATGTGCCATACTAATGAAGGATGCTGTTTATGTGGGAGGGTGTGGGAGGTGTGGGGAGCGGGGCATATGGGAATCCCTATATTTTTGGTCTAACATTTGTGTAATCTTAGTATCTTTAATATATATATATATATTTAAAAAACAAAACAAAACAAAACAAAACAAAAAAACCCCCACAAACTTGGGAGTCATTGATTTTTACTTCATTTGGCCCAGATATTGGTTTTCATTAAAGACGAGGAAACACCCAAAGATATATTTTAATTTTCAGTGACAATTTTATACTTGTCTTACAGTTGCTTGTATTATTTAGTCCTTTATTTATTTATTTATTTTTCAAAGATTTATTTATTTATTTATTTATCCCCCCCTTGCTGCTTGTGTTTTACTGTGTCCATTCGCTGTGTGTTTCTTCCGTGTCTGCTTATCTCCCCCTTGCTGTGAGGTCCTGCTGCATCAGCCCACCG
>JAQZBX010023261.1:0-30967 GCA_029593785.1 Cabassous unicinctus | reverse complement strand
TTTTGCTTCCTGTCCCTGCAACCTTAAGCTCTGATGGTCTACAGGTTTTAGTCCCAAAAGGAGGAGTGCTGCCACCAGGGAACACAACAATGATTCCATTGAACTGGGAGTTAAGACTGCCACCTGGCCACTTTGGGCTCCTCTTACCTTTGAATCAACAGGCAAAGAAGGGAATTACTGTATTGGCTGGGGTGATTGATCCTGACTATCAAGGGGAAATAAGACTACATCTACAAAATAGGGGTAAAGAAGAGTTTGCCTGGAATGCAGGAGATCCTCTAGGGCGTCTCCTAGTACTTCCATGCCCTATGATTAAAGTCAATGGAAAATTGCAACAAACCAATTCAAGCAGGACTAACAATGGCCCAGAATCTTCGGGAATGAAAGTTTGGGTCACCCCACCAGGCAAAGAACCACGGCCAGCTGAAGTGCTTGCTGAAGGTAATGGGAATATGGAAAAGGTAGTGGAAGAAGGTAGTGATAAATATGAACTTCGTTCACATGACTAGTTACAGAAATAACGACTGTAATAGTCATGAACCCTTCTTCCTTCTTTAGTTATGAGTATGATTGTATATGTACACAAAACGAATTTCTTGTTTTCTTCCCCAACCTTTTCCCCTATCATATGAAAAGTTGTATTAATTTCAAGTCATAATATTTAAGGATGTCAAGTTTAAGAGTGAATATTACCCAAGGACTTGCACCCTATTCTGTGGGGAATTAATGCATTTCCGGTTGTACGCAGGGGAGTTGAACATTGTTAGGCGGAAATATATATGTATGCTTGTCTGTTATTGTTTTTACTTAGAGACTAAGTATGGTTTAGGGTAATGTGTATGGTTGCCAAGTTGACAAGGGGTGGACTGTGATGGTTAGGCTAATGTGTCAACTTGGCCAGGTAATTGTGTCCAGATGTTAGATCCAGCAAGCACTGGGCTAATTGTAATACAAGAGCATTTATGGACTTCGATCACAAGTGAGTTTACTTCATGGATGACTGAATACATCTGCATCAATCAGGAAGATTGCATCAGCAATGGGTGACGCTTTTATCCAATCAGTTGAATGCCTTAAAAGAGTAAGTGATTTCAACATTCAGAGAGAATTTCCCAGCTTTGGTCAGCCAACTTCTCCCAGAAACTCATCAAGGACCTTTCATTGGACTTTCATCAGAGCCCCTGGCTTGCAGCCTGCCTGCGGAGCCTGGACTTGTGCATCCCCATGGTCTTTGAGAGACTCCTTTGAAATCTCATATTATTGACAGATATCTCCTGTTGATTCTGTTTCCTGAGAGGACCCTGACTAATGCAGCTTCAAAACCTGGAATTTCCTCCTTGCGTAGCTCCTTTAGGTTCATGACTGAAGTAGCCAGGTAATATTTTGAGTTATTAATTTATGTAGGTTTCCTCCCTATGCTTTCCCTTTTTTCTTCAAAGCAAATAGTCGGAGCTTTGATTCCTTGCCTTAGGGCAGATACTTAGCAGAGTATAAAACAGCAGAAGCCTGCTAGATTTCCTGGTTTGTGTTTCCTTAATCCTAAACCCACTGAGGAGGAAAAGGTTTGATGGGAGAAGCAGAGTGCCTCAGAGAAGCAGAAAGTACAGCAAGGGATTCTCCTGGTCTGGGGAAAGAAGAAAGCTACCAGTACCCAGAGAAGGGGAGAACTAACTGGTCTTGTTCCATGGTGATAGCCTAGGACATGAAGACATCAAAAAGAGGTTGCAATAGGCACCAAGGAGACATTTCCCTAAGTACATCGAAGCTGCCATGTCCCATATGGTGTGGAAGCAGAGCCACCAGATGTCAGGAGATACTGCAGGCTTGGATAGAGGACACCAGACATTTGTTAGGGGTGTCTCCCAAGACAAAAAGCTCATAGACATCCAAAATCCTTCTTCTTCCCCTCCATAATCATTTTCTTGTGGATTCTATTTCAGACACATCCTTCAGATCTCTACTCTCCTCTTTATCTCCACCACCACAACCTCATTCAGGACTTTACTGACCCTCTCTATATTACCTTAGTTAATATAGGCATGTGGTGAACATTTTTTAATGAATATATAATAAAAAATGAGGTGAAAATCATATAGCATGTATTCTATTAATTTAGAACAGATAAAGTCTACTATTTATATTAGAAAGAGCTCTGAGTTTGACCTGCTTCTCGAGCAGTGTCCAAGGGAGAATTTAAATAGAAGGACGTTTTATTTTCTCAGGCATCAGGTACGCCCCCCAAGCTGTGATGCAGTCCAAAGAGGGGAAAGGATCACCAGTGACAAAGATGGAATGTCCCACCAGTTGAACAGGACTGGGCACTTAGAGTCCTCAATCAAGTTGGTCTTCAGAAAACAAAGTGATATTTCTTCTGATTGAGTTTGTTGGAATGAGATTCATAGGTATGTCTGTACCATTTTTCTGGCTTTTTCAACCCCAGCCACAGGCTCACTTCTACTTATATCAGGTAAAGATGGGGGGTAGAGGGACATCAGATTGACACCTTAATTCACTAAGGCATACTGAGTTAAAAAGTTAAGTTTTCATCTTTCTTCATTTTACTAGACACCTAGAACTCTTCCCTCTCTTTCAGTGTGGTGGCTTGGAGTTATGTGCCCCAGAAAACATGTTCATAATCTCAATCCTTTCCTGTGGGTGTGAACCCATTGTAAATAGGACCCTTTGATGAGGTTACTTCAGTTAAGGTATAGTCCAATTGAATCAGGATGGGTCTTAATCCTGTTACTGGAAAACTTATAGAGAAGTCCACAAAGGAAGAAGCCATGGGGAACAGCCAGAAACTAGAAGTCAACGGAACCCTGGAAAAGGGAGACACCACCATGTGCATTGCCATGTGATGGAAAAGACAAGGAACCCTAAGATCACTGGCCAGCCAGGAGATCCCATCGTGGGAGGAAGCAAACCATCTATTCTCTGGAACTGTGAGCCAATAAATTCCTGTGGTTAAGCCAAACCATTGTATGGTGTTTATTTTAGCAGCCAGGAAACTAAGACATTTGTTAGGGGTGTCTCCCAAGACAAAAAGCTCATAGACATCCAAAATCCTTCTTCTTCCCCTCCATAATCATTTTCTTGTGGATTCTATTTCAGACACATCCTTCAGATCTCTACTCTCCTCTTTATCTCCACCACCACAGCCTCATTCAGGACTTTATTGATCCTCTCTATATTACCTTAGTTAATATAGGCATGTGGTGAACATTTTTTAATGAATATATAATAAAAAATGAGGTGAAAATCATATAGCATGTATTCTATTAATTTAGAACAGATAAAGTCTACTATTTATATTAGAAAGAGCTCTGAGTTTGACCTGCTTCTCGAGTTTATTATTTCCTAACACTTGCCTGTTACATTTGCATGTAATGGAGTTTGGAGATTGTGTTGTCCAAATGCTAACAATACTTGGGATAAACCAGCATGGTCAGGGAATTTGTCACAATACCCAGGCTGTCAACCAGCCATTCAGCCTCTATTCAGCTTGGGAAGAAAGCCAAGGTCAAAAATTGCTCTCTAATAAAATCAGAGTTCTCTCTAATCAATGCTATAGCAATCACAGATTTGTAAAAGTTCTCTCCACAAAAAAAGTTGACAATGGAGTTGACATGGTTATTCCTTCTTGGTGGAATTGCATTTGAAATGACAACTTGCCAGAAATATATATTCCCTTTCCAGTGCCACAGTGGCCAGGGAAAAGGAGTTTGTTTCAGTGGATGTAAATTCATTAGATTATATTTCAGCATGTTAAGATGGTAGGCTTTGGTGATTTAATGGCAAGAAACTTGAACATAAGAAGTTGTGAGAACCTATAACACTCTCTACATGAGAGTGTAGAGGGTGTTGGCAAGCCTAAAGGCCAGCATCCTGCATAAGGAAAAGGAGATGAGCCTTCCTGTGCCAGAAGAGGACAAGGAAAGAAAACCGATGCTTCACTGAGAGCCCCATGGTTCCTCTCTTCCAAGCTTTGGATGTAACGAATGACATTTTCAGTATTCATAAGGTTAAGAAGAAGGTAACCTCTGTAATCTCCAAATGATTCTTTACCTTTAACTCATTTGCTATCTATCTATGCTGCTTCAGCAACAAAGCAGATTTTCTTGAATCTTTCATAGAATACCACTACAGATATATTTAAAATCAACTATCTTTATATATGTAAAGAAGCTATTCTACATAGCTCTAATAGTTTGATCTTGTCAGTATATCCTTTCCCCCTGGTTTGTGCTCATGCCCTCACCATCCTCAAACAGATGCCAAACTAATGTTTTTTGTGTGTAACTCTGGAGCTAGGCAGTTTATGGGCCACTGTCAGGACTAACTGTTCTCCCCCATGGCACCTCCAATGGGCATCCTGCAGTCACGTCAGCCAGTACATTCTGACCTTTTCTACCCCCAGCATCTCCATTCCCATCCCTACAATTAACCCCCAGGCTTTGCAGTCAATGTTTGAGAATAGTGTTCTATGATTTTATTTCACCCTGTGCTACCTGAAGCAGAACTCATTACCTTAAAGTTTCATCATCTAACACTTGCCCATAAACACTGGTTGTCTGTTTGTTTACCTAGACTAAGTGTTTTAGGCAATGGGGCATCTGCTGAGCAAGTGCCTTCGTGTGGAGTTCTGAAGCATTCTCTTAACAAAAGTGTGTCCTCTGAAGATGAAAAAACCTAGTTTAGAGAATAAAAAGATGGAAATACTGGGTATGCCAAGGATAGGCTCATGTATACACACACACACACACACATATATATATATATATTTTTTTTTTTTTTCCAGAAGCTTCCAGGGATTGAACTTGGAATCTCATACATGGGAAGCAGGCACTCAAACCACCAAGCTACACCTGCTCCCGATATATTTTAATATAGCTTAAGAGGGAAATGATAGCCTTCCTTTCCTCTCCCTCTTTCACAATTCCCTCTTCTATGCTTTCTTTCTTAATTTACAATTCTTCAACTGTAACAGCTTTTAATACTTTTTCAGAATGCCTTAGACTGCTAAGACCAGGAGAATAATGATCCTGGTCAGAAACTTGCCAGAGTTTAAGAAAAGTACGTAAAAATCAATCCAAACATTTTTGACCAAATACATGAAGATAAATAGATTGATAAATAAATGATGGCTATATAGGGATTTATTAGACCAGAAAATACTGCAAGGATATATACCAAAATGTTATCTCTAAGGGGTAGTTTACCAGAGATTTGGATTATCTAATTTATGCTTTTTTGAATTTCCCAGATTTTCTGCAATGAGAAACTATAATTTACTATCAGAACAAACTGTTTTACAGTAAAATTAAACTGAATTGGTCCAAAAAACTTTGAAAACCAAGAGGTAGGATAAGATTCAAACTACCATTTGGACATCTTACTTAGTAACTCAAGAAAGAGAACGTGGCAACTGCTAGTCCTCTTAATGTAAAGGCCTAGAGATGGACATCGCTTCTGCTGTGTTCTATTATCAAAGCAACTGCAAGCCTGTCCAGAGTCAAGTGGATGGAGGAAGAGACTCTATTTACTGGTGGGGGAGGAGAGGAGTGGCATGTGTACACAGGCAGAAAGGAATTATTGGTAGCCATTTTTTTTAAGACAAACTACCACAAGGACCCAGAAGTATCTGATAGGGAGAGGAGAAAGGCAAAACCTCACAGAGAGTTGGTTTCTACCTGTTCCTTCAGAGCAACTCTGGAAAGGAAATTACACCTCATTTGTCTCAAACTGAGCGAAGGGAGCTGTGCTTTCATGCCCTGACACCCAAAAGTTATTGGGGCTCCAATTCTCTGTGTTTGGGGCAAAGTGGCTGAAGTAGCCCAAGAGTGGTCCATGGAAGAAGAATCACAGTCATTGGCCCTTGAAAACACACTGAAAGTGCAGGAGTAGAGAGGGAAAGAGGTTCACAGACATGGTAAAAAGGGATCACCGTGTATCTAATTGGATTGGCTTGAGGATTGTGGCCATTCCTTAACTAATCATTGTGACCAAGGGGATACAAAATTCTGATAGTACAGGACTGGGTCCTATGCCCACCCCAAAACTGGACTAAGAATGGAGGACGAGTGAGCCTCCAGTGGAAAAGTGGAATGCCATTACCAGAAGGGAAAGGGAAGTAGGGCAGGCACAAACAAAATACGTCCATTATGACACAAGTTCTGTGAGTCAAGCTAAGGAAAAACTTTCTAAAAGTGAAATGAAAAGAGCTGCCTTAAAGTGACTACACTCCCAGTTTACAAGAGGTATTTAAGCAGAGCTAGTGGGTTTAACTAGATGATCTCTGTGGTAGGCAGTGTCTAAAATAACTTTCAATGAAACCCTCGTCCAGGTATTCCTACCCTTGTGTACGCTCCCCCTTGAGTGTAGGCTGGATTTAGTGACTTGCTTCTAGTACATAGGATGTAGCAAAGGTGATGAGAAGTCCCTTTGAAGGTGAAGCCACTTCCATTTTAGGTGCCCTCTCTCGCTCTGGATCTCTTGCTCACTTGCTCTGAGGGATCTAGCTGTCATATTGTGAGCTGCCCTATGGAGCCCATGTGGTAAGGAACTGATGTCTCTGACCAAAAGCCAGTGAGGATTGAAACCTAACAACCATAGAAGCAAGCTTACAAGCAGATTCTCCCCTCATTGAGCCTTGAGATGACGACAGCCTTGGCTGATGCCTTGATTGCAGCCTTATGAGAGTCCCTGAACCAGGGCACCTAACTACGCCATGCTCAGATTCTTGACCCTCGGACTGTGAGATAATAAAAGCTTGTTGTTTTGAGCCTCTAGGTTTGGGGTCAATTTGTTACACAGTAATAGATAACTAATAATACAGCCTTCTCATCCTAATATTACAATGGACTGAAATTTTATTTTATCAAGGGACTTATTGTTATGGTGTGAGTCTAGATGTGCTAGCGTGTATGAGCATGAGTGTGTGTTCATGTGCCCTGCCTTTATTTAGAAGGGGAGGCAAAGATAACAACAACAACAAAAAAAAAAACCTGTAATTTCAAAGACTCTACCAGGCCATTTCCATGTTAATGTGTCCTGGCTTTTCCTAGCAACCCATTGGTTCCTGGGAATAGAAATTTCTCTCCTTTCTCTGAAAAAAAGAAAAGGGTTGTTGTAGCAATGGTCACAAAAGGGCTAGAGCTATCCCTCTGAGCCAGGTTTTGTGCCTTTGGAAACCCTGCATCTAGCCCCTGAATTTGACAAGCCAAATTAGATCCCAGAGAAATTGTTTAAAGTATCATCATCAGTGTTTGGATTTTCTCCTGATTTGTGTGGGTATGGTCAGGAGCTTCTCAAGTACCATTTATTCCACTTACTCTAGTTCTTTGCTTCACAAGAATAAGTTAGCCTGTTTTTCTGCCCAGAAATCTATGACAACCCATTCAAAAGCCATAAATTATTCAGGAAGCTCTTCTGTGCAGAGATCAAACCTGGACCACCACCTGGCTTTTATTCATGCCAAATACATGCAGTCTGCCTTGTCCTGGAGAGAAGGAGCCTCACACAGCAGGAGCAGCAGACACAGTTCACATGATCAGGAGCCCACTTTTGCTCCTGTTTCCCTCCTGCCCCAACAATTACCCTCACTCAGAACATCAGCTCACCATCTTCCTAATGGCACACAATAACAAAACAACAGCTGGCATCTTAGAGCAGTAAGTATGGACCATCTGGGGTTCTTCTCTTCTGATGATTTCCACATCACCCTTCCAAAAGGGCAGAAGCCATCACCTTCATCACCTGTAACCTCTCAAGTAGGGGTTCCCAGAAACTGATCCTGATGTAGTTAGTGTCATACATAAATCAGGAACACAAGGGTCCAAGGGTTTCACAGACATGCCATTCAGACGGGTATTTGGAGGGAGCCACAGCATTGATTACTATTCCAGCCTGAGAGAAGATGTGTGCTGAGCATCAGTAGATCATCTAAGTCAGGAACAATCTGGGGCAAAGGGCTTGAGGGTAGGACCATTCATGGAATAACTTCTGTCCTATGCTCTCTTCCAGCCCCAGCAGGACATAGCAGGGGCTAGGCACACCATCAAATTGCATCTACTCTAGGACGTAGCCTGCTTAGATTCTACTTCATTGAGAAATTTAAACTTCTAGTCCCTAAAGACTTTCACACTCTGAATCTTGAGCCCTATTCAACAAAGACATAGGCTTTGCAGTGGGATAACATTCCCTAACTCTTGTTCTCAGGAAGGGCAGACAGTCCCTGCACCAATTTGGTAAGCCCTTTGGTCACAAAAAAGAGAAAACTGTAGGACAAGTCTGAAAAAATTATACAGATGATCCTAGAAGACAAGTAATGCTAACCATTGGCTTCTCCACTGTGCCCTTCAAGCATCAAGACAGCTGGGGTCTAAGGGAGGCACCTTAATTAACGTGTTAAGGCCCAGAGGGGACCAGTGGCATTATTATCACTGCCCTAAATGGATGAGTTTAAAACGTCTTACTAAGGTTATTGGATCCCCTGATGCCCAGAAGGAGTGAGTACCCAGCTGGCTACTCTAGTAGGGAGCAAATGGAGCCCTGGGGAGAACGAGGCTGCATGTGCAGCCAGAAGAGGTCTGCTCTGAGGTTGTTTGTTGAGGACAGTGAAGGCACGTCTCTAGCTTCCATGGCAACGTGCCACCGCACATTATATATACAGGCCCTTTTAGGGATTTCTTACTCTAGTACATTCATGTTGATTTACTTCACATTTTAACCCAGGAATAGTCTCTTTTTTGTACTCCTAACTTCCTGAGAATGGCTGAGAAATTATATGACCTATGGACAACATCCCTGGACTGGGGGCTTCCTTCAGTGTCAGTCACTTTTGAATCAAGTACATTTAGCTGCTATCTCACCATTCTTCTAAATTACTGTCTTCAGCAAATGCTTAGATAAAACAGTCTTTTTATTATTCTGATGGAATTCAGCAAACAGTATCTATGGGACTTTTGTTTTTGTGAAGTGCTCTGTTGCCAGGATACCCAGGGTAAAGATGTCAGAAGAAGACACATTGAAAGGACAAGCTATAGAGAATATCCCAGAATCAGCCCCTTGCATACTAATCATTCTGGCTTACCCTGTGCTGTTTCTGTTTGCTATAGGAAAGATACTAGGGTCCACAGTTTCTAAATAATAAACTACCCAGAGAACAGAAAACATGTATTATTAAGGAGGGCAATGCATGCTTAACTCCCTTCTGTTTCCTTATTTTCCTTTCTTTTAAAATGTGGCACTTAGACCAGTAGAGACAAATTCAAGTATTTCATTAATGCAAGTAGGGAGATGAAAGAGAAATAGGTTTCTACTGACAATCTCAGGGAGAATGCAAAATACGGTGAAAAAGAAATAGAGGATGAAAAGAAGTAAAGCTACGTCTAAGAACAGAAAGATTCCAAGGTTACCTAATTATTTAAAAATCATATAGTATGCATTTTGTTAACTAGCATTTATTAAGCATCTAGTAGGTACATAGTATATATTAAGGCCCTAGACTTACACTAACTAGATGCATTTGAAATGAAATAGATGTAAAATCCTATATCCAAAAGTAAACAAATAAATTGAAAAAAGATAAAAGCAACTCTACAAGTTCACAGTAAGGAGAATTGAGATTTGTCTGGGCAGTAACTTCCAGGGCTATAGTAGACAAGTTTATTATAAGTAAATAGTATAATGTATCTCGAAGGAAAAAAAATCAGCTAGTTTAACTTTGAACGGTATCAATAGTATTATCTTGACTACATGAATATATTGCACTATTAGAATCTGGGCTAGCCGTACCAGATGATCTATGAAGCTATGTTCATGCAGGCACAAAATTTCAAGAAAACTATTGACTAACTAGGTACATTTCAGATGAAACCAACATCATTAGATAATGATGATCTGAGCCCTCATCTTGACTCGAGGGAGGCTTCTCTCTTGGCCAGGTGCTTTTATTCTTCACCAGAAAAGCAGGAAGACAATTGAGTGGGAACTGTCATTTGGGACCTAGACGTTCACCTCAATGAGACAGAAAGTGGCCACAGATTCTGCTCCTCCACTATGGAAATCCATTCCAAGATTTCTGTCCAATCTTACGAACTCATCCAAAGAAGCTAATAGAATATAAAAATTATTCTTCTTAAGACTAAAACATTTTTTCACAATTTGTGTCAAAATACACTGCAAATACCAGAAGTGTAGCCCACCTGAGACTACTTAAGCTGTTTTTAAAGGAAGAAATTGCTGCCCTTCCTGCTACCAGCTTGGTTTGTGAAAAAAAAAAAAATTGAGTATAGTGATCAACAAGAAAAGGGACCATCAAAACTCCCGGAAAAGCATCAAGCTGTGAGAAGCCACAACAGTAAGAGTCAACCTATACCATCAGGATGAGTAGCAATCAGAATTTTTGTTTTGAAAAATCTGGGGGGCAGATGTGGCTTAAATGGTTGGACGTCTGTTTCCCATATGGAGGGACCTGGGTTTGATCCCCGGGACCTCCCAGTAAAATAAAAAAAATGTAGAAGGTGCATGGGCATGCCATCAGGCCCCGCGAGCAGGTGAGCCCCCAGGCCCTGCCGAACCATGCAGCAAGATGATGATGTAACGGGAGAGAGACGCAGGGGAGAGCCAAGAAGAGACATGCCGAAAAACCAGGAACTCAGGTGGCGCAGGTGGCAGAGCACCTCTCTCCCACTTTGGAGGTTCCCAGGATGGAATCCTGGTGAAAACAGGAGGAGAAGGATGAGAGGAGAGGGTAGAAAACAGACGCAGAGAATTGCCCAACGAATGAACACAAAAACAGCAAAGGTTGAGGGGAAGGGGTTTAAAATGGATAAAAAAGTAAATAAATAAATAAATAAATCTTTAAAGAAAAAGAAGAATCCGGATTTGCCTTATGCGGGCTTGACCATGAAATAATCAATATGTTACAGAGTGATGTAAGGGTTATACTTTGATAATAATGACTATTTATTTATTATGAAAAGAAATAATGTTGGCTAGTTGTGAACTGATAGCAATATTTTAAAAGAGGTTTTCAGCTTTTCAATATACATACAGAATCTTAAAAGAGAATCCTATAATTCCTCTTCCTTAATTTTCATACTAAAGAAATAATCCAAACTGCAGACAAAAATTTACTCACAAATACTCATATTTCAAAAATTTGAAACAAACAATATTTAACATTTGTGGAGTAAGTATGTAAGTTTAAAATATTTGACATAACTTGAGCAAGAAATACAAAATGTACAAATATGACCAATATTAGATAAAACATGCCAAATCCTTAAGTGTGGTTACATTTGAATGGTAGGAATATGGATAATATTTCCTAAAATAGACATGCACTACTTTGGTAACAAGGAGGATTAAGTAAAAGCATGTTAAAGGCTTTAACTTCTTTCTCATGTAACGACATATCCTAATTCCAGGTGAAATAATAAATGAGCCATAGAAAAAGAAGAAACTGGAATCTGGTTGTGTTTGGAATCTGGATGTGTCACATCTTGCAGGTATGTGACACATGTCACATTATTGTAAATTGTTTAATCAACTACAATCCACTGCCTGTGAATAGTTGAATGTTGTGCCTGGATCAGCTTCTCTCTTGCTCTCACCAACATGGTGGTCCTGATCTGGCTTTCTTTTTCTGATTAATTTGCTTCTGTTTTTGGAAACTGAAGTCCCAGATCACCCACAAGCCTTTCCACAGAAATGCTACGTTTTCAGAGGAAGCTAAAGCCTGTTTCAGAAGAACCTGAGAAAGGGGCTGGAGCATAGAAAAGTATCAAAAGCCTCAAGACATGAAATACACGGAGAAACCTCAAGCACATGCTGGAGGATCCCCGAGCAATTATTACATAGCCCTGAGTGGAAATAATTTCCACGCTACATTTAAAATCAGCATTCCTGTGTCTTGCACCAGAACTACTTCTCATTCATTTCCTCCTTTGCCCCCTAGCTCTCTACTTTCACTTAATTCTTTGCCCCATTTAAATTATGTAAAGTCATTTAAACTGTAGCTAGGTAAAATCAATCCCTACCCTCACCTAAGGCAAAAAGACTTTGTCTTTGAACAAATGTAATGAATCCCTATTGGGTTCCATGCACTTCACACTTCTGGGTGGTTTCACACATATATTGAACCAGTTAATGCTCACAAAAACTCTCTGAGATTTTATTATTCTATTCTATGGATCTGAAAACTGAGGCTCAGAGAGATTTTAAAGTACTTGTCATATCACCCAAGGCAGATCCAGTATTTAGAAGAAGCATTCTTAGTTCCAAATTCCATTTTTCTACTACACTACAGTGGATGCTCACTGGACGACTGTTCCAGGATTCCCAGATATAGGAGAACCATGTAATTTATTTTCCAAACTGGGACAATTTTTAGAGTGAGCAAAGGCACTATTCATAATTATGCTCAGACAACAGGCATAAAAAGGATCAGCGAGGGAAAACTGGGAATAGTTACCCTAGCTAAGGTGTGAAAGGTAGAAATTATAGTCGAGGGACTGCTACGGTACAACCACACACTCAACCATGTGCGTAAGGAACATGTCACAGCCTGACAAACAAATTGAAACTTTTCAATCAAATGGAAGCCACTGAGCCATTTTTGTGTCTCTTGAAACCATTCCTAGAAGCACATGGGCAGAACCAGTACAGCACCCAGAATAATCACACTTGAAAGGAAGGCACACTGTTGGCACTTGTCATAAACCTCTTGGGAGATCATTAAGGACAAAAACTTTTAAATTGACTTTTAGTGATATTCAGAAAATAGGAATAGGCTTCCACTAAGCACGGAGGCCTATGTCTCATAAAAGTATTTTTTGGTTAAAGTTTAAATACTAACAAACTTATCCTTCTGTACAAAGGGGATGTAACCAGATGCAACATATATATTTGCTCTCTTCCCCCCTCCATCATTCCCTTGCTTAAAACATTGTGGGTTCAAGTAAAAAGCAACACAAAACCACTGCTGGCTCTATAGGCTGAGGCTAAGGAGTTGCCCAAGCCAATAGCTAAATTTCAAAGAAAAATTAGCATCTTTCTTCTTCCTCTTGGACATCCTCATCAGTACATCGAAGAACCTGGAATCAATTAGGATTTTACGCTAAGCCAGGAATTCAATGATGATTTTAAGAGTCCTAGGCTCCCTCCACATTCCCCCAACTGAAGCTGACTGCAGTATTAGTCTGAGCTAGCACCGAAGCAGCACAGTCAGCTTTGAAGTGAGAAGACATCTCCTCAAGGAAACTTCACAATGTCCAGTCTTCAAAGACATACAAGATCCATCGTTGCTCCCAGCCATGTCCTCTGAGCCAAGTGGGCTTTGTTCTTGAGCAAAAGAGCCAAAATGAGATTTCATGTTAAAACTGAAGCAAATGAACTACTGTCTCTCAGGCAGAAAGGGCTGAAGCTGTGACAAGGGACTGTGATAGGAGAAATGCCCGAGAGAAGGTAGGCATTTCAGGAAAGCATGCTCCTTAATGAGAGTTTAAAATTACAATAAGGGGCCAACACACACCTTGGAAATGTCTTTTACAAAATCAAAATCAATAATCCATGTTAAAGCTGGAATCTCTAGTAGGATTTTCCTGGACCTTAGGAAACAAATCAATATATAGTCTACATGTATTCTAGCTCCTAAAGGGTAACCATGGGCAGTCACTGTCTCCTGCCTCATTGATCACCGATGAGTCTGTTTGAGGTAGGCTAGTTTAGGAAAAGCCAAGTCTAAGACCAGGCAGAAAAACATGGCGGTGAAACACATGGCCATGGAACCCCACCTGGAAACCCCCTGAGGGAAAGACTGCCACCAAGAAGGCCGCCGAAGGACCCCACGAGAACCCCATTTGGAAGGAGATTCGAACGCTATCTCATTCAGGGTCAAGGGAAAGCGGGGATACTCTCAAGGGGCCTCACCATTGGCCCCCTGGTGAACTGACAGGTGGGGCAACCAATCAGAACAGCAAAAAGCTGGGGCCCCTCCCCCAACATTAGGAAAGGGAGGAGTAAAAAATAGATAACCCCACAAACCCAAAATGCACTTTCTGCCTAGAGGACCCCACATCAGTAGCTCAGTGCATATTCCTGTTATTTTCTCCCATTTCTCAATAAACTCTCTTCTTTTCTCCCAGTTGTCAATAAATTCTTTTTACTGGCCTAACTAAACCAGCATGTTCTTAAATTCTTTTGTGTGACATAGCTAAGAACCTAGAGGAATCTATCATCCCTTGACTTCCCCTGACTTCATGTTCACCGTGTGTTCACTTATCACTCCCATAATAGTGCACCAGGCCTGAAGTCAGGACTCAGAGTGCACGAGTTCAAGTCCCAGTGCATGAGTTCAAGTTTTTGCTATATGTGTGTCTTTGGAAGGGTTATTTAATTGCCCTAGGTTTCAGTGACCTCCCCTTCAACAGGTGGGGAGGAGTTGTAATGGTGCATAACTCACAGGGCTGTTGTAGAATAAAATGGGTAAATATATTTGAAATACTTCGAACAGTGCCTGGCAAATGATACGTACTGTATAGGTGTTGATTATCATTATAGGTAATAGAAACACATTCATTGCTTTTCACAATTGGATAAATTGTTCATGCTTGTATTTTGTATTGCTTCTTGTTCTAGAAAGAGTGTGAGGCAGCTAACAAAAATAACTAAAATAAAATAAGCACAATTTTCAAATGAAAGGAAAAGAAAAAAAAGCAAAGGCAGAGCTCAAATTAACCTAGGATGTTTGTTTTTTGTATATTTTATATTATGAACTGGCCTCTCAAGGGGACTAAAAGAAATACAGCTAAACAGCCACGGACCAATTGAGCCCTCATTTATTACATGCCTTAGAGCAGACATTGCATTGCAGCTTGTTCTTAAATAATTTTCAGTTTGTTTAATAATAATGATGATGTCTCATTATTGCTTCCTTTAAAGTTGACATTGTCCTGCTTTTGTTCTCCTTCCTTCTGATCACTGATCTCCTTCATTTTCATCCTGGAAATGTATAGCAGAGATGAGGGACACACAGCTAAAGAGAAGAGGTGGACAGAGTGGAGAAGTGGGAGGTAGGAAAGGAGGCAGAAACAGCTGGAAAGAGAAAGAAGAGGAACAGGAAGTTTAAGGGACTTAAAATACTCCTTGCCCTATAAATCTATTATCTAACGATGTACTCTGTCTACCAGAGTCTTCTGTGGCTCCAAGGATCTACAGGGAACTCCTAACCTGACCTCTGCTTCCAATTAATGCCACCCATTAACATTTTCATGAAGTGATGGATTTGTCTTCTGAATATGTTAATGATCTCTGAGTTCTTTCTAGTCTTGGGAGAATTTGTTCACCAAAGGTGTCTGCTCCAGAAACCAATTAAGAGAGCACTGGGGGCGGATGTGGCTCAAATGGTTGGGTATCTGTCTCCCACATGGAGGGACCTGGGTTCGATCCCCAGGACCTCCGGGTAAAATTTTAAAAAAGAAAGCACTATCTTAAAGAATTTTGCTATCATTTCAACACCAGGATTAACTTCAGTGTAGGTGTCTGTATTAGTCAGCCAAAGGGGTGCTAATGTGAAATACCAAAAATAGGTTGGTCTTTATAAAGGGTATTTATTTGGGGTAGAAGTCCATAGTTACCAGGCCATAAAGCGTTATGTTTCTTCTCTCACCACAGTCCATTGTCCGTGTTAGAGCAAGACAGCTGCCAGCATTTGCCAGGGTTTAGGCTTCTGGGGTTCCTCTCTTCCTGAGGCTGCGTTTCTCTCCAGGCTTAGCTCCTGTTTCCTCCACAAGGTCAGCTGTAGACGATCAGGCGAACGGCTTGCTTCTCTTCTTCTGGGGCCTTCTTTCCAGCATCAAAACTGCTTCTCAAAAGACTGCTTCAACTCTGTTCTTTGCCTTGCCTTTTATATTCGATTCCCCACCCACCAAGGGGTGGGGCTCAACGCCCTACTGATGTGGCCCAGTTAACGCCCTAATCATAACTTAATCATTCCTAGATTAACAGATCAGTTTACAATCATGATCCAATTATGTTTTTGGAATTCATAATTACATCAAACTGCCCAACGGCCACAGTGTCAAATAAACAAATGTTTATGTTTCAAATAAACGAATACATTATTGATATTCTAGAACTAGAAGTTATAACAACAGCTCATGTTTAATCTCATGAAACTAGAGGGTACTTTTAGAGATTCCTGAATCCTGTTTCCTTATTTTACAGCTGAGATGAAATGGCTTTCCCCAGACCAACCTACTCTGTTCTTATTAGAGAATATAAGTAGGTGCACAAAAGCAAATTTTTCATCAAAAGAGATTAATGTAACACAATGCATGATTTTCTTGGTTTTTCCATTTCATCAGCCTGAGAGCATTGTTCTCTCCTCTCTGCCATTGACTCAGTGTCTGGGTGTGTCAAGATGTTCACTACAGCTGTCCTATAGTGGTAAGTTCGGGAGCTTCTGTAAGCTCCTTTCCAGCTGTCCAGCTGCCATCTGCCAAGGTGGCCACTGCTATTTCTCATGAGCCATCAGCTTTGATTTGAGAAGAGTTGCCATTTGTTAGGGGGAAACCACATCGCCAAGTTTATTACATTAGAATCTTTAATTTTATTCAAAATTTTGTCTGTAAACACCAGCTTGAGAGTCAGAAGTTAATTCCATGCCTTTGCACATGACCTTTATGATACCTGTCTTCCTCACTTCTCAGAAACATAGAAGCAAAGGGAGAGGCCTCTGGAGATAGATCACTTGGATTGTTGGCTGTTTGATCTTAGGCCAATCTCTCTAAGACTCAGTTTCCTTGTGTGTGGAAAGGGGACACTAATAATAGTACCTGTGACATATGGTTATTGCAGGACTTAAATGAGATAAAGCAAGTAAAACATTAGTACATCCAGGCACTAAATAAAGGAAAGGTGGTATCTCAAGGCTGGGGAGTAGAGAGATACTCACTGAGCAAAATAATGTAAAAAAAGGAGACACTATGCTATCAGAAGACTAACCTTTTCTATTGCAAAGTATCTATTCATGTTTTTTAGATATTCCACTTTGAGGCTAGACCTTCTTCTCACTCCCTCCAATCCCCTCATGATCTGAAATTCTCATGGTTACCTTCTCTCCCTGTTTTAGATTCCTAGGCTGCCCAAGAAAATACCATGAAATGTGTTGGCTTAAACAATGGGAATTTATTCGCTCGTGGTTTTGAAGCTGGAAAAATGTCCAAATCAAGACATCATCATGGTAATGTTTTCTTCCTGAAGACTGGCTGCTGATGATCCTTGGCTCCTCTGTCACATGACAAGGCACATGGCAGTGTCTGCTGGTCTTTCCCTTCTCTTCTAGGTTTCATTGATTTCAGCTTCTTGCTTCCATTGACTTTCTCTCTGTGTGTCTGAATTTCATTCTCTTTTAAAGAATCCCAGTAATAGGATTAAGACCCATCCTGATTGAGGTGGGTCATACCTTAACTGAATTAGCTTCATCAAAAGGTGTTACAATAATATCTTACCCACAAGAATGGATTAAAATTAAGGACATGTTTTTCTGGGGTACATAGTGCTTCAAACCATCACACTCCCTCAACACACTCTATTCAGCTGTAGGTGTGGAGCAGAGAATGACTGATCACCCAGGTTGAACACAGGCTGGACACAGGAAATGGAAGAAACATGAGGGATGGGAGCAAAGGGGGTTAAATTCACTGAGAAATTGTGGGGGTGGCATAAGGAAGAAGTGGAGTAGAACATCAGGGATATCTCCAAGAGTATAGAATGCAATTTGTGTACAAGTTTGACTAGCCAAGAGGGGAAAAATACATGTCGATTTTCCCCATACCCCATGTTCAATTTCTATCAAACTCTTGGATTTCTCTATTTGGAAGTTAGGAGATGAAACAGGTTCACCATTTTGCAACCACAATAGCATTAAATTCCTCAGAAAAGAATTATTGATGGACTCAAACAATTGGGTAAAATTTGGATGGGAGAGAGGATTTTTACACAGTTCCAAATATTAATTATAAAGAAGAAAGTTGTCATTTTACAGTGGAAAAATCCAAAGAGCCCTCCTCCCCACAACCAAGCAATTGAAACTAACATCACCAATAATAGGACAAACTGATACAGTGTGTCTGCTGATGTGAATACACTGAGATGGATATAATGTTATTTATATGGTATTCCTAACAAACAATTCATACCCTGATGGTAACCAGGAGGAAATAGTAAAAAAAAAAAAAAAAACACAAGTTGAAGGGTATTCTACAAAACAATTCACCATGTACTCTTTCAAAATGTTAATGCATGAAAGTCAACAAAAGGTTGAGGAAATATTTGGTTACAAGAAATTAAGAGTACAATGAGTGATCCTGGGTTTGACCTTAGACCAAGAAAATAAAATCTGTAAAAGACAGTATTGGGATGAAATATAAGTATCAACTGCATATCAGCGAATATTATATCATTCTTAATTTTCCTGAATTGGTTGTTGGATGGTAGGTATGTAAGAGAATATTCTCATTTTTAATAGATACACACAGCAGGATTCAAGGATAAAGGTCATGGAAGTCTGCAGTTTATTCTCAAATTGTTCAGCAAGGGAAGTGGATGTGGCTCAAGCAATTGGGCTTCCGTCTACCACATGGGAGGTTCCTGGTGCCTCCCGGAGAAGGGAAGCTGACACAGCGGGCAGGCATGGTGAGCTGACTCAACAAGATGACTCAACAAAAGAGACACAAAGAGGAAGGATAATGAGAGACACAACAAACCAGGGAGCTGAAGTGGTTCAGGTGATTGAGCACCTCTCTTCTACATGGGAGGTTCTGGGTTCAGTTCCTGGTGCCTCCTAAAGAGAAGATAAGCAGACACAGAGAGCACACAGCAAATGGACACAAAGAGCAGACAGTGACCGCAGAACAATGCGGGGGTGGGGGTGGGGTCGTATAAATAAATAAAATAAATCTTAAAAAAAAAATTGTTCAGCAAATATAATAATTTTAAAAAGGAGGAGGTGGAGGAGGAGGAGAAAATTAATGTGTGTCGGGGGGGCAGAGAAAGTATTTCAAAATGCTAACATTGGTGAATCTGGGTGAAAGTTATATGGAGTTTGTTGAATTATACTTGCAACTTTCTGCAAGTTTGAATATTTTGCAAAATAAAACATTTCAAAGACAGGGAGCTATATATAAGACATACTAGTTGTTGGGGATTGAATCACGTACCCCACAAATACATGTTCAAGTCTCAGTCTGCATTACTGTGGGTGTGTGCCCATTTGCAAATAGGACCTTTGAAGATGCCATTACAGTGTGGCAAACTGAATGGGGGCAGGCCTTAATCCAATATGATGGGAGTCCTGATAAGGACAGGAAATTGGACATCGAAGTAGACGCCAGAAGTCAGAGGAAGCCAGAGAATGAGGCAGATTGCCACGCGACAGAGGCAGAGAAGCAAGCCGAGGAACGCCAAGACCGGCAGCAAGCCAGCACCAGACACTACGGACCCCAGGAGAAAGCATGGCCTTTGGAGACCTGGGTTTTAGACTTCTAGCCTCCCAAACTGTGAGACAATAAATTCTTGTCATACAAGCCAACTATTATATGGTATTTGTCATAGCGACCCTGGCAAACTAAAGGCACCAGCTGATTACAAGCTGGGTTTGGCATGGAAGACACCATTCCCTTCCATGAATGGGTCACATTTAACTTGGTGTATGTGGCTGAGTTTGCATATTATAGCAGTTTGCAGGAGTGTGACCACTTATTGTGCTTTCACTACACATATACACTGCTGATTTTATGTGGTCTTAATTCTTTTTGTATTTACTAAATTTTTTTTTTAAAAACAACTCCTCCTATGCTGCCTACCAATTAAGAAGACTGGTTGATTGGTTAATTGAAACCAATTAATTTGGCTTTAAACTTTTATAAGCAGCAAACTATTTTTAAAAGTATACACCTGTGCCTTAAATATTTCTTTTCCCTTGAAACTTTAAATATACCTCCTTTGAACAGACTTTTTGCCAGTTGGAGTTGCACATTATATTTGTTGCATAAAGCACACCCATACATCACCAATTATTTCCAGATTCAATTCTTTAAAGTTGAAAGCAAATTTATCTTAAAATTTTTCCCTTCTTTTAAATCATTTACAGGTGTCTTGCCTGCTAATTTAATATGAACTTTTTAAGTGCTTGCCTTTATTGAGTCTTTCCAGAGCATTCAACTTGTTTTTCATAGACATAATCCTTTGTTCTTACATATTTCATTGGTTTTGTAATATTGAATTAAATTATATAGCTAAAATTATAAGGACAACTGGCTCTTGGTAAGCATGCAGGCACACAGCTTACCCGAGGGGGCAGAAGCACAAGGGCCTACTGCTATGTGGCCAACAGGCCATGAGCAGTCAGCGAGCCGAGTGCATCAGTTATCATGTTTTAGAGGAAAAATGAAGAGCATAGGATAATTCCATGGGGAGTTGGATGTCAGTTGAGTAGAGGTCACTAAGAAACTGCCTACTGTATTTACTGGTAAAATTATCCCTTCTGGTGATGAAGAATATCAATTCTCTACCAAATGTATGACCTATTAGAGAAACTAACCTTAGGAGTGGTGACTCAGTCAACATGTAGCAGCCAAGCACCTACTTTGTGCCAGGCACTGTTCTGGGCCCTGAGAATACACAGATTCCCTTGCAGGCCTTGCATCATAATGAGTCTGACTGGTAAGTCCTACTTCTGTGCCCCAGGAGAGTCTGCAAAAATGTCTGCTTGACTCAATAAGTATGGAATTAATTCAAGGCTGTACTGTGTCTCTTCTGAGAGACTGGAAGGATGAGAAAGAAGGAGTTTTTTACCCTGTGTTGAGCTAAATGATGTTATCACTTGCCGCATGCACAACATGTTGTTTATGGCACAATTGATTATGACGTCTGAAACCAAGTGATAGATGGGACATGGCTGTAGTAGCAGCAGTAAAACAAGGAAAAATAGCCGTAATTAATATATGGAGACATGTTGGTGCAATTTTGTGTCTTCTCTTATTTAAGCAATTTTCTAAAATTTGAGATGATCCCTTTAATTAATCATAGAGCCAAGCCTTTTTAGTTTTCAGTTTTTATCTCTGCTTTCAAATTACTGAAAGGACTGCAGTTTTTTATAGAAAGAACCTTTCCTTAAGATTCATAAGGCATTGGGATATTTCTTCAGATATTTGGGTTAAAGAACGTAGCTGTGGGTTCAAGTGTGGAGCCCTGCACTCCCTACGCTCCTCGCGGGTTCTGCAGGTCTCTGCCTGCAATCCTCCTCTTTCCTTTGCTTGCATCCTTACAAGGCAGGCCATGCCCTCTGAAAACACACACCCACTGCCAGGCCTGATGCAAGCTGTGTCCCTACCAGAAGTGGCTTCCTCCTTCTTCTCCATCAATTAAACCCCATACTTCAGTAAATGCTCAAATCAAGGCTCCCTTCCTCTAAGCAAGTTTCTATTCCTATTCCTCTTTCACAGATTGCTAATGTGCATTTCATGAATACTCTTTAGCAATGGTCAAGTTCAAACATCTTCATTGTATAAATGAGAAAACCGAGCCTGGAAGCAGATGACTGTCACAGCCACCACCATATGGAAGAACAAGGGCAAAACCCAAGGCCTCCTCTCTGAACTTAGTGTTCTTTCCACTATATCACCCTCTTCTGTTTCCCATTGCTTTAGCACTTAGCCATACAGCCTACACTGTACTGCTCTGAACTTGCTTTCCACCAGAATCAGTTGATTCAGGTATATAGAGTGCACCCACCCAATTAGCAGGTAGGCTCCTTGAGGGCAGGGACTGTGCCTTTAATGACCTTAGCAGGCACACAGTGAGGAGACACTGACTGAAGGACAGGCAAGTTTAATTAGCTAAATCTCAGATCAGACGTCATTGTAGCCTTCCTCCCAGCAATCTCCCACTCCCCCAATAATCTCAGCTAGCACACGTCTTCTGATTGCATTTCCAGGCCCCCCTTGTGCTTTTGATTAACTTCTGTATTTTCCAGCCTTCACATTGCCAAAGCATACATTTTGTTTCCCCAAGTGGGATATAGAACTGTAGGTAACAGGCAGTTAATAAGCTTAACAGGTAGGGACAGAGGCTCATTAATGGTTGCTCTGTGATTTGTGGCCAGTTCCCTCAGCACCTAAATCTTGAAATAAATGTATTCAGAGACTCCGTTATCCCGGAAGAGGACATGGATCATTTTTCTTTCATTAACAATGGAGCCGCTACAGCAACATTTTTATTTATATGCACATTTCCAAGCCTAAAAGCTTGTCCCTTTAAACCTGCTGGCACTAAATTTTGATCAACCCTTGATGAAAGAAGACTTATGGATCAGAGACAACCTGGTAACCATCTGTGCCCAATGCATATTAAAGGAAATGTAAATTCACAAAAGGCTTCCCAGCATATATCAGCTTCTCTGCCCTGGGAAGACAGAGGATGATTAGATAATCTGGGACTAAATCTCCTGATTCAGGAGGGCCATGTTAATGAGGAACTTTGCTGAAGTATGCAGCAAGGACGTGCCTTCATAAAAAGAAATTTCTAGATGAAGGGTGAATCCAGCTTTCCTCTCTCTGTCTAGTTATCTAGCTGATATGGTAAACAATTTTGGGGCTCTCTATTCTACTCCATCACCACAAACACTGCGTGCGCGCACACACACACCTCTGAGCTCTGAGCCCAAATGAATGTGGGTCCAGGCAGTCATGTTAAAATTCCATGATCCTCCCCCATCCCCCACTCCCTCACCCTATGACCATAACCTTGGGGTTGCTCTGGACTCAGACGGCTGAGCATATATGGTACTCATAACTCAGGCAATCACCACGTCCATTCGCTTTGAACCCTTTTTGCTGCTTTGACTTAATCTAATCAGATTCCTTTCTGTGGATTTGGAATTGGCCCTGAGAGGACCTGCTCTAGTGTTTGTCTGAACTGAGGGCTTTGTAAAATTGGGAGCCAAGAGGCAGCCATCCTCTGCCATATGCTTGAAGAAATAGGAAAAGGCGGTACAGTGAGAGAAAAATAAAGTGGCTGCACAGTCAAGCAGAGAGCCTGGCAAGCCCCCGAGAGAGAGAGAGGAAAAGACACTGTGTTGGTTTCTGAATGTTTTCCAGGTGCTGGGCCCAGCCATCCCTGGACTGGAGCCTAGCACATGTTCTTCCCTTGGGTGTGGGGTTTCAGGAGACAGCCCCATTTTTCTAGGGTCATTTCTCTCTTTGAGTTTGTAGGCAACCAAAAAGAGCTCGGAGGGCTGTCGCTCAGCACACAGATCCACAGGTCTTCCTCGCCACCGAGTGGCTGCAGGACCCACGTCAGTCTCCTGGCCTATCTCAGAACCATATCTGGAAAACATCATATAATAGCTCTGTCCTTGCCAGGAACACTCGGAGTCGAGGGCTAAAGTACCAGGGATGAAGGAGAGAGCCTCGGGCAAAAGAGCAAAACCAGGGATTGCTGCTAACAACAGCTTCACGTCCTGGCTGTTCTCAAACTGTTCTCTACCCTGTTACTACCTGGGCTCCTCTCAGGAGTCGCTGAGTTCTGCCAATGAGTGGGAGCAAAGAAGCAAGCACACATCCCCACCCGGTACCAGCAGTCAGGCAAGCCTGAAAGCCGCAGGCGGAGGGCATGGAGCTAGAACGCAGCCCTCCATCAAAAGCCAGAAGGAAAGGTAGGTGAGTAGCTCCTCTCCTCTCCTCCACACGGAAGGCCTGTTCTTATCTTCAAAGCTGTTTGTACACTATTCAATTTTATTTAAAATGATCAGTATTCAACCTGGTCAAGCTCTCTTTTCTTGGCCCTAGCACATGCCAGAGGTATCTTAGCACTCTCCGATTCTGGAATGAAGTCTGTGCTGAAAGAATTTCACCTCTCCCAAACAAAGCCAAAGCGTGTCTGTCTACTCCAGCTACAGCTCTCTCCGACACACTGGTTCCTGCCCTTTCTCCCCACCCCCACCCCCATACTTCCTGATAAGCACTCCCATTCACTCTTCAGGCTGCCTGAGCCAGGAGGTAATTTAGTACCACACAGGACACCTTATCCTTGTAGTGCTAAACACAAGTTAAGGCTTGTGACTCTTTTCAGCTCTAATCATGGACTAATTTCTCTATTAAAGCCACTGCAGGTTTCTATTCGGCTCAGACGCCTGGCATCAGGCCTCGGTGCTGCTCTGGGGCCCAGGCTGCAGGGCCATATACTGTGTTCTGAGCTCAGGCAATCGCCACATTCCTCCGCCACAGAACCACTTAACCCGCTTGTTTTGATTGTTTCAAAAGCCTGACAAACCCATTAGGGTTAAGGCCCAATGAAAACAGCCACAACCTCCTGTCAGCCCTTGGCACTGCCTGGCCATCAGTGACAAAGGGGAAGTTCAGGGTCTTCTCTCAAAGGGGCTAGCATCCTCTGCTCTCGAGGGCCAGGGGAGACTGAGGAAAAGGCACCTCCCACCTGTTAAAAGCTGGCCTCCCCCTCCAGCTTAAGTCTCAGCTCTTGGCAGGATATGAGCAGCTGCAGAAGCAACCATGGCCTCACGATTCAAAAAGTCCCACCAGCAGCTCTCCAAGTTCATAATCAAAACAAAAGCACACCTGTGCTTTGGCAAGCTTCAAAGGGGTTATGAGTTGCAAGCAAATGCAAAGTGGTTACGAGAGAAGAGCTAGAGGCAACGGCTACCCACATCACAACAGCCTTCTGGAACCATGGCCTCCCGGGCAGGAACAGGAACGTGACCTTGAGAGAAGTCATCAGGTGGCCCCTTGCTCATTCAGTGGGATCTGCTGCTGAACAAGGGGTCTCCTCTGTGTCGGGAGATCAGTCCACAGTTAAAGATCCTCACAGCCAGCCCTTCTGTGCCTTAGATTTGTTTTCTTTAACATTGAATAACAAGCTCCCGACTCCGTTCTCTTTTCCCCCCAGTTCCTAGAATGTCCTTCCCTGCCCTACTCAGATCTAACACATTCTGTAAGATCCAGTTTAAGTCACTTTTTCTCAAAGCCTTTCCTTGTTGCCACGGCCCTTGCGGCTCTCCCCACAACACTTTCAGTTAGTTGCACACATTTCTGCAGCCGTTTGAGACTTCTTTATAATGTTATCAATTTTTATGATGTTGTTAGTTTTGTATGCTTTAGTATCCTAAGATCTTCAAGGAGAGGGCCAGGTCCTTTTGGCACACTCCAAATAGCACTTCTAGATTACCTGATTGACAGAAAAGAGAGAGAGAGAAAAACAAAACAAAACAGTGAAAAAGTACATCCCAGAGCATGATTTCCCAGCTGCTCTCCCTTAGCACGCACACTCTGAGTCAAGAGAAATACAGCTCTCTGTATTTCCCAAAATAGAAAAGGTACCGTGGTCTGCCAACAAAGTCTTACAAGCCACGTCTGTCTGGAGGTTCCTGCTGTCTACCTCTAGGTAATCGTCCCCCATTAGCCAGTGATGCAAATGGTGATGGTTTCCAATTCATAATTGCAGCACCTTTCAGCCCCAAGTGTGGATCAGTTCCTGGTCCCTGCCTTGGCTGCCAAAGGCTTCATCCAGCCCCCATCAGCTACAAGAGGTGTTGACAAGCCCATAAGCCTCCTGCAGCTGGAAGGATGGACCACAGGTGGCCAATACCTCTCTAGGGTATTAATCACAAAAACTCAAGGACTCAGGCTGTTTGCATCATCTCAAGTATCCTTGGAGGGCCAGGCCTGGTTGAGAAAGGAGTTGGGGGAAGTGGAAATGAGGCTTTGTGATGAAACACTGAGTAAAGCTAGCTCTATGGGCCCTCCCCACCCCCGGGTAAAAAATCCCTAAACAACAGAAAGATGGCAATCCCCACTTCTGCCACTACTCTCCATGCTCACGCAGACCCGGTCTCAGCTGGGGCCTACCAACAGCCCTGCCTTCCATATGCTGCAGGAGCCAAGAGGCAGGACCCTCAGGGGCCTCAGAGACTGATCACTCTCATCAGTGGAAGAAGAAGAAAAGAGAGAGAATCCACTCAAAATCAGGTCATAGCAGAGTCGCCCCGCCTCCCCAAAAAGATCTATATGTATTTATTGAAAAACAACTTAGAAGGCTCTAAGTACTCAACTATTGGCAAATTTGTCTGTACCCAATCCATCATGGACAATCGATGTTTGGGTTCAAATGTTCTTAGACTGGGTTATGAGGAGAGAGAAATATTGTATTTTTAATTTTAGCCTGAGGAGAAGAAACCAATTCCTAGGGGAAGCAGTTTTGAGGAAGAGGAACACAAGCATTAAAAAAAAAAAAAAAAAGATAAACTTGAAATGAATGCATCCAGAAATGCTTCTAAGTTTTAAAATAATGCCTTGGCATATAACCTTTGACATAACTACATTTTGCTCTAAGAGGCATTGCCCAGCCACAGCAGTACTTTACTCACTCCTTCTTTTTCTTGGAAACACCCTGTTCTGTACCCACCATTTTCCTCATATATCATACTCAAAGACGTCTGTAGACTGCGCGGTTCACACTTCTGCACATGCCCAGCAGCTCCACGGCTGTCAGGAGAAATGCCTGTAACCAGGCTTAACTGAGATTAAATTTAGTCATTATCTTAGAAGAGAGTTATCTTATGTTGACAAAATCCCTCAGAGTTCACTGTAGAGAACTTTAATTTCCACATTCAAATGAGATTTGAATTTGATCAGGCATCAATTAAACACCGTGTGTTACACAGTGCCTTAACTTCTGAAGAAGAAGCACTGCCTGCTTTATGCTTGTTCAGCCCGTAGGGTTTTGTTCCCTTCTCAAACCGTCATCTGAGGTTATAGGTCAGATGCAGAAATAATGGGCAAAACATTTAGAATAATACATAGGGGTTTTAATTGCCACTTTTAAAAAGAGTCCTAATGTTCTTGATTACAGATTCACTTTCGTAGGTCGGTTCAGTCTCAATAAGGATAGCACCATGTGGCAGTGAAGAGCAAAGGCTTTGGAGTCAGATGGACCTGGGTTCAAATCTTAGCTCCATCATTTTTGGCCATGTCAAGTTGGTCAACTTAATTTCTCCAAGCTGAGTTTCCTCATCTATAACATGGGGAATAATAATGAGATAATGAATATAAAGAGCATAGCACAGTGCCTGATACACAATAAGCACTCAGCAAATGGCAGCTGCCACTTAGCAGTACCTCTGTAGGGTAATTACCATTTAATTTATTTATTCAGTCATCCAGTAATTCTTGAGCATCTACCAAGCATTGGAGAGAACAGTGGGGATAGAGAAATAAAAATGAAAATAAGTGATCTCTGCATACAGTTTGGGGTGGAGTCACATTTTTTAGGAAACATTGGATTCCATTATCATCATTTCCTTTATGAACTGTGTATACAAAGTATTATGGGGGTATAGGAAAAGGAGCATCAAATTCGACTGAAGAAATCAAGGAAGGTTTTAAAAGAGAAGTAGCTCTTGAGCTCGGATTTGAGAAATACAGTTCATTCACATAACTCCGAGCTGGTCCATCATGTTTAGTGAAGAATGGTAGGAGGAAATATGGAGGAGTGAGCAAAGCTACATAATGAAGGGCCATTGTAGACTCCCTGTAAGGAAGAAGAGAGAGATTTTAACAATTTTGCACATTGAGGATAAAAACCAATTCCTATTCATCTGTACCCAGCTCAGAATACTGCATATAGTAAATGCTCAATAAATGTCATTGGAAAGCTAAATTAATAAATGAATGGAGCATCCTAGGATTACTGGCTCATTTTCAGGAGTCTGATCAAATTTGGAGGGGAAAAGGATTAAAGAGGGAGAAATGGAAGTTCTGACATAAATCTGGTCCAAAGCTTGGTATAACTTTTTTAGGAAGAGTCCCAAGACCCTTTTAATCATCTCACACATGTTGGCCTATAGGAAGCACCTGAATGCACCTTTCCAGCTCTGTGAGAATAATACGATACGCATATACTCAGGTGAGATTGACTCTCTCTGAATATTATCATTTGTGCCCCCAAAACAGGGAGCACGACTGTAGGGTTTGGGTATAAGTCAGTATCTCTGGTAGAGCAACCCAAGCACCTTTCAAAACAAAAACATAAAGTTCAGGAATTCAGAAGAGCCAGAGCCAATCCTCAAGCCTGCAAGTACACCTAAGGTGAGAGCAAAAGAAGGGTTGTGCTGGTGGATGGGAAATGGAGGAGATTCACAAGGAAAGAAGACTTCTTCCCGGTTTTCTAGAGGAAGGGAAACAGAACGAACCAGGTACTTTCCCTCTTCTACTTTTTATTTAATTTAATTTAATTTTTTTACCGGGTGGTCCCGGGGATCGAACCCGGGTCCCTCTATATGGGAGAGGGATGCCCAACCATTTGAGCCACATCCATCCCCCCACTCTTCTTCTAAGCACTGTACTTCTTTCTTAATTATTTTGCTCTTATATTCACCACGTGCATCCTATGGGCAGAAGTATTCTCTACATTTATGTTTTATACTTTGCCTATTGTTGACACTCAAATACATATTAAATAGCGTTAAAGATTTTGCATACATAAACACCATTCAGTCGGCTAATAAAGGGGGACACCTACATGCCACACAGGTTTGTGCTCCCATTTTCAGAATTCAGCTCCACGTACTCCCTGGCTGTTCAAAATTACACAACAAATATCATAAACCAGAAGACACGGACAATGTGTTTTCCACATTCATTGTTTTTGGTAGGCACTGAAAAGTAACATTAGGATCCAGGCCCCTGTTCTCTGCCTCCCCTCTGAAGCTCTTGAGGTTTGCGTGCAACCCCTGCAGTGTGCAGCAGTTCTAAGCAATGCCTCCCATTGCTTAGAATTCCTTTGGTAATGCCTGCAGCACAGCCTCTTGCTCTGATTTCAAGCCTTTGAAGTGAGTTTAGGCATTTCCCCCTTCACGTCATAGCAGTTGCTTCTTTGAGCAACTTGTTCCCCTTCCACAGTGCTGCCACACACAGCCCTTACCTGTGAAACTGTTCCATGCATTGCAGAACAAGCCAGTTCCATCCTGAGCCCAGACCAATCTGTAGGTCATAGAACCTAAACTTTCTCAGTGACACTGAATAATACAATTAGCCCAACCTATTATAATAAGAAATTTAATGAGGGGGGCATGTACTAAATATTTTTTAAAACATCAGAATGAGTGTTTCAATGTGGACAAATTGGTATTGAACTGTTTTTCTGCCCAATTTAGAGAAATCCCCGGGATTCTGAGTAGAAACGTCAGCCGACAGAAGCATGATTCCTTTGAATATAGCTAAGCCCCTTCATGGAAGACATTTCTAACCCATGGATCACACTGAAATTTCCCCCAAGAGTCACTGTTCTGTTAAATAGGCCACCAACTCCCAGCCAACTTGATACTCTGTATACCCATGGCCACAGCGTCCAGATGCTAGGCTCCATCAGTGTAATCTGAAAACATACACATCCAAGCAATTATTCCCCTGATTCCTAATGATTTTTTTGGGATACAATCTGCTATTTAAAAGATTTGTTGTTGATTTGCTTAGGACACATGCTAACAGAATATCATGCAAATTTTCCAAGGAGTCCTAAAGGGGAAAAAGATCACAGAAAATAAGAACAGCATTTATAAATATTTGCCTACATTAGACATCTCTGTATAAAATTTCCAGATGCTTTGGGAAATAATTTGCCTATTCAACTAACTTCAGGTTTCCTATTCTGTTGTCCATGCTCCTATGCTGACAGCGAAGCACTAATATCACCGATGACACCTTTGATAAATACTGAAATAATAATTTTTAAAAGAGGTGCAATTCATTATTTTGAAGGAAAATACCTTTTCAAGTCTTCTCTTTTTCTGTTCCCCAATTCCTTTTATCTCCTAACCGCAACCAATTTCCATCATTTTTAACTTCCCTGAAATTAAACCAAGTTTATTTGGTTTAACAAAGATTTCTTGTGCACCTAATAATTACAGAAACAAAGAACTGTTTGGATGCCAGTCACACCAAACTGTGAGCACTTTGAGGACATAGGATGGGTCTTTGCACAGAGCCTGGCAGATGACAGTACTTAATAATTTCTTAAGTTAATTAAATTGAATGAAGAGTGTGGATAGTGCCCTAGAAAGAATTATCTGAGGGACTCCCTGAGCGGATGGTAGTCTCACCTTCAAGGACTCTGCATCACCATTCCCCCTCTCTTCTGCAGACAGCTACCTGCTCCCCTGACCAGCTCTGATGACCTGTCTCAGCTTGCCATTGTCAGTACCTTCCCACCTTCCAGTCCTGGGCCTCTTTGCTCTGCCTTGAGGTATCCATCTGTACTCCATGCTCTCAGTATTGTTCTCTTCTGTGCACCAGGGCCACCTCCTGACCTGGCTTACTCTTTCATCAGCTCACACTTCTCCATTCTTGACCTATTTGCCTCAACCCCCAGTCCCCACACTGACATATTCATGTTTCAGGAAGGCACGGGACATAAAAAGAACGCAGGGCTTTTATAGTTTCACCAAAGAGCCAATTTCAGAGCACATTCAAGTGACCAGTGTCCCTTGTGATATACGATACACTACATATAGGACTCCTTAGGGGGGACAAACCAAGGGGTAATAAAGAATCAGTCACTAAACAAACTCTGCTACTCAACATCACTATGAGAATAAAGGCTAAGACACTGGAGTTAGCCAATACAGCAGGCATCTTCTAACTGCAGAAAGACCTCATCTCCTTATGCATTAGAAGTTAAACATACCAATGCAATTTTTGAAAAAATCTAAAAGGTGTGGTGAACCAATAAGATACAAAAAATAAAATAAAAATCACTATTGAGTACCTGCTATATGCTAGGCTTATTCTAGGTAGTGAGGATAAAACAGTAAATGTAACAAGGTCCCTCCCCTTAGGGAGCTTACATTTGTTTGTGAAGACAAAGAAAAGCAAGGAAAAAAAAAAAAAAC
>JAQZBX010023260.1:0-30970 GCA_029593785.1 Cabassous unicinctus | reverse complement strand
GTCAGTGCAGAACGATAAAATTGGCTGACTCCGCCCCCTCTGGAGCCAAGTCTCAGTATCACCAGGCTGATGGGTAAATCAGGCTTCCTCAGCAGATTCGCCCCTCCCCTCAGCCTGGCGCTGCTTCAAGCCGGCTTATCTGCTCCCCAAAACTATGAGGGGGTCCAGGCAGCCAAATCCACAGAAAGGAAACCCCTTTCCACTCTCCGTCAGAACTTTCCCACTCTTGGAGAATGCTCCCTCTCACTGGGTTGCCAGTGGGAGTTGGGGCGTATCCCTGGGCAGCTAGGTAAATCAACCTTCCTCAGCAGATTCACAACTCCCCTCAGCCTGGTGCAACTTCAAGCCAGCTATTTTGTTCCCCAAAGCTGCAAGGGGTTCCAGGCAGCCATATCCACAGAAAGGAAACCCCTCTCGACCCTCCGCCAAAACCCTCCCAATCTTGGAGAACGCTCCCTCTCATCGGGTTGTTGATGGGAGTGGTGGCTCAAACCAGCCTTTTTCCGTGAGGGTGGGGCACAGCTGTCTGTGTCAAGCTCCACTGGCAGAGGGAAAACTCACGAATCCTTCCCGAGCAATCCACCTCACCTCCAGCTCCCTCGAGATCAATGTCCCCAAGGTTCTCACTCCTTGCGCCCCCAGCACAGACCCCCTGGGCAGGACATTGTCCCCAATCAGCTGTCCTCAGAGAGTGAGTCAGCAAGTGCCCTCCTAAACTGATGCCATCTTGCTCCTCTAGAAGCTCATGTGCTTTTTAGCCATTTGTATTTCTTCCTTGGAGAAGTGTCTTTTCAGGTCACTTGCTCATTTTTTAAATGGGTTGTTAGTTTTTTTATTTTCGAGGTGTAGGATTTCTTTATATATGCGGATATTAGGCTCCTATCAGATATATGGTTGCCAAATATTTTCTCCCATTGGGTAGGCTACCTTTTTATTTTCTTGATAATGTCCTTTGAAGTACAAAAGTTTTTAATTTTGAGTAGATCCAATTTATCTATTTTTTCTTTTGCTGCTCATGCTTTGGGTATGAAGTTCATGAAACTATTTCCTATTACAAGGTCCTGTAGATGCTACAGGTAGATGCTACATTATCTTCCAAGGTATTTATGGTCTTGGCTCTTATATTTAGATCTTTGATCCATCTTGAGTTGATTTTCATATAAGGTGTGAGATGGTGTTTCTTTCTCATTGTTTTGGATATGGATATCCAGTTCTCCATGCACCACTTGTTGAAAAGGCCATTCTCTCCCAACTGAGTGGTCTTGGTGGCTTTGTCGAATATCAGATGACTGTATATGCGAGGATTTATATCAGAACTCTCAATTCGGTTCCATTGATCGATGTGTCTATCCTTGTGCCAATACCATGTGGTTTTCACCACTGTAGCTTTGTAATATGTTTTAAAGTCAGGTAGTGTGATACCTCCACCTTCATTTTTCTTTTTCAATATGTCTTTGGTGATTCGGGGCCCCTTACCCTTCCAAATAAATTTTGTAGTTAATTTTTCCAATTCCTTAAAAAATACAGTGTTGATTTTTATTGGGATTGCATTAAATCTGTAGGTTTGTTTGGGTAGGATAGACATCTTGATGATGTTTAGTCTTCCTATCCATGAACAGGGAATATTCTTCCATTTATTTAAGTCTTTTTTGATTTCCTTTAACAGTGTTGTGTAGTTTTCTATATATAAGTCCTTTACATCTTTAGTTAAATTTATTCCTAGGTATTTGATTCTTTTAGTTATTATTGTAAAAGGTATTTTTTTCTTGATTTCCTGCTCAGATTGCTCGTTATTGGTGTACAGAAATGCTACTGATTTTTGAGCATTGATCTTATAGCCTGCGACATTACTGAACTCCTTTATAAGTTTTAGAAGCTTTGTTGTAGATTTCTCAGGACTTTCTATGCATAGGATCATGTCGTCTGTAAATAATGAAATTTTTACTTCTTCTTTTCCAATTTGGATGCCTTTTATATCTTTTTCTTGCTTCAGTGCTTGAGCAAGTACTTCTAAGACAATGTTAAATAGGAGTGGTGATAGTGGGCATCCTTGTCTTGTTCCCAATCTCAGAAGGAAGTCTTTTAGGGTTTCACCATTGAAGATGATGTTAGCTTTGGGTTTTTCATATGTACCCTTTTTCATGTTCAAAACGTTTCCTTCTATTCCTATCTTTTGCAATGTTTTTATCAGGAAAGGATGCTATATTTTGTCGAATGCTTTTTCTGCATCTATAGAGATGATCATGTGATTTTTTTCTTTCAATCTGTTTATGTGGTGTATTACATTCATTGATTTTCTTATGTTGACCCATTCTTGCATACCCGGGATGAAACCCACTTGGTCATGGTGTATCATTCTTTTGATATATTGTTGAATGTGATCAGCAAGTATTTTGTTGAGGATTTTAGCATCTAGATTCATTAGAGAAGTTGGTCTGTAATTTTCCTTTCTTGTGCTATCTTTGTTTGGCTTTGCTGTTGGGGTAATGTTGGCATCATAGAATGAGTTAGACAATGTTCTTTCTACTTCTATTTTTTTGAAAGAGCTTAAGCAGAATTGGTGTTAGCTCTTTCTGGAATGTTTGGTAGAATTCATCTGTGAGCCGTCTGGTCCTGGGCTCTTCTTAGTTGGGAGGTTTTTGATGACTGAGTCTATCTCTTTACTTGTAATTGGAGTGTTGAGTTCATCAATTTCTTCTTTTGTCAATGTAGGCTGCTTGTGAGTTTCTAGGAATTTGTCCATTTCCTCTAAATTATCATTTTGTTGGCAAATAATTTTTCAAAGTATCCTATTATGATACTCTTTATTTCGGTGGGGTTAGTAGTGATATTCCCTTCTTCATTCCTTATTTTGTGTATTTGCATCTGCTCTCTCTTTTTCTTTGTTAGTCTGGCTAAGGGTTTGTCAATTTTATTGATCTCTTCGAAGAACTAGCTTTTGGTTTTGTTTATTTTTTCTAGTGCTTTCTTATTTTCTATTTCATTTAGTTCTGTTCTAATCTCTGTTATTTCCTTCTTTGCACTTCCTTTGGGGTAAGTTTGTTGTTGTTTTTCCATTTCCTCCAGGGGTGCAGTTAGGTCTTCAATTTTAGCTCTTTCTTCTTTTTTAATATATGCCTTTATGGCTATGAATTTCCCTCTCAGTACAGGTTTGGCTGTATCCCATAGGTTTTGATATGTTGTATTGTCATTTTCATTCGATTCGAGGTAGTTACTGATTTCTTTTGGGATTTCCTCCTTGACCCACTGTTTGTCTAAGAGTGTGTTGTTTAACTTCTATATCTTTGTGCTAATCTGTTTCTCTGGCCCTTAGTGATTTCCAATTTCATTCCATTGTGGTCAGAGAAATTACTTTGTATAATCTCAATCTTTCTGAATTCATTGAGAGTTGTTCTGTGGCCTAGCATATGGTCTATCTTGGAGTATGATCCATGTGCACTCGAGAAGAATGTATATCCCACTGTGTTTGGGTGTAGCGTTCTGTATATGTCTATTAGGTCCAGGTCCTCTAATGTATTGTTCAGAGTCTTTGTTTCTTTATTGATTCTCTGTCTAGATGTTCTGTCTAATGGTGATAATGGTGTATTAAAGTCCCCCATTATAATTGTAGAGGCATTTATTTCTCCACTTAGTTTTTCCAGTGTTTGCCTCATGTATTTTGAGGCACCCCGATTAGGTGCATAAATGTTTATGATTGTTCTCTCTTCTTGAAAGATTACCCCTTTTACTAATATATAGTGTCCATCTTTGTCTCTTACAATAGTTTTGCATTTAAAATCTATTTGTCTGATATTAGGATAGCTACCCCAGCCCTTTTTTGGTTATTGTTTGCTTATGAAATTGTTTTCCAGCCATTCACTTTCAGCCTCCTTGAATCTCTGGGTCTGAGGTGGGTTTCTTGTAGACAGCATATAGATGGATCATATTTCCTTATCCATTCTGCAATCTGTGTCTCTTGACTGGTGAGTTTAATGCATTAACATTCAGTGTTATTACTCTCAATGTATCTTACATCAGCCATATTTTCTTTGGGTTTATGTATGTCATATGTTGTTTTTATTTCTCTTTTTATTTTTTAGTTGTTCTTACACTCTCCTCCAACTCTCTCTCTCTCCTGTTTTTTCCTTTCAACCTGTAGAACTTCCTTTTGTATATTGAAGTGTAGGTTTCTTATTGGCATATTCTATTAATTTTTGTTTATCTCTGAATATTTTGAACTCTCCATTATTTTTGAATGCCACCTTTGCTGGATAGAGAATTTGTGGCTGGAAGATTTTTTCTTTTATTACCTTGACTATGTCATACCACTGTCTTCTTGCCTCCATGGTTTCAGATGAGAAATCAGCACTTAATCTTACTGTGCTTCCCTTGTATGTGATGGTTCTCTTTTCTCTTGCTGCCTTGAGTATTTTCTCTTTGTCTTGAGCATTGGACATTTTGATAATTATATATCTTGGAGTAGGCCTGTTGGGATTTATACTGTTTGGGGTGCTCTGTGCTTCCTGGACATGTACATACATCTCCCCCAATAGGGTTGGGAAGTTTTTTGCCATTATTTCCTTCAACACTCCTTTTGTTCCCTTTCACTTCTCTTCTCCTTCTGGGATGCCTATAATGCATATGTTTGAGCGTTTTGCATTGTCAGTTAAATCCCTAAGTCCCTGCTGGATTTTTTCTATCTTTTTATGTATCTGTTCTATGTTCTTTTTATGTATCTGTTCTTCTGTTTTTATGTATCTGTTTGATTTCAGATGTACTGTCTTCCACATCACTAATTATTTCTTTTGCCTGTTGAAATCTGCTGTTATGTGAATCCAGTATTTTTTTGATTTCTTGGATTGTGCCATTCATCACCATCATATCCGTTATCTTTTTATGTATATTTACAATTTCTTCAGTGTGTTCTTCCAGTGTCTTCTTAATATCCTTAATCTCTTCCTTCACTTCATTAAGTTGGTCCATGATATTTGTTTGTACAGCTTCGATTAGTTGTTTGATGGTCTGTATCTCTTCCTGGTTTTTAGTTTGTTCATTGGAATGGTCCATGTCTTCCTGTTTCTCAGTATGGTTTGTAATTTTTTGTTGCCCTCTGGTCATCATTTTTTCTTGATGGATTTATTCAAGTGATTTGCTTCTTTCTCTGCTCTATAGTTTTATTTAGCTGGTGGTTCTGTGTGTGTGTTAAGTTTTCTCTTTTACACTTTGTTCTTCTTGTTCCATTTCCTTGCTTTTTTCTTTGTTCCCTTGAAGAATAAAGATTAGGGCCAGATGAATCAAAAGAGGGAAGAAAGGAAAAAGGATAATAGTAATATGGATAAAAGTTAGAAGAGGGGCCATATCAGACTTAGTAAAATGAATATTTAACTCATGTAGGCAGTGTAGAGTAATAGGGGAAAAAAAGTGGAGTACCTCCAATGGAATGAGAAACCAAATAGAGAAAAATATATAGAATGATTTAAAAGGCCAGAATTATGAGGAGAGAGAAAAAGAGTAAAGAAAGGGCTGAAAGGAAAAACTTAATTAAAAAAAAAAATAAAGGAAAACAGAATAGAGAAGATAGAAATCGACACTCATGAAGTTGAGGACTAATGAAAAAAGGTGGAATGCAAGAACCACAACAGAAAGCAGAAGGTAGAAAGATGAAGGAAGGAAAAGAGATAGCATTTGTAGACAAAATCACTATACACAGAGAATGGAAAATCAAGGAAGAAGCAGCACAACAAAAAAGAAACAATGAGCAGCACCTAATTTAAAAAAAAAGGGGGGGGGGAGGTGGAAAAAGGAAAGAGAAGAAACAAACAAAGAAAAACCAAACAAACACACAAGGAAGCAGTCAAACAAAGCTAAGGAAGAACAGCATTCCTTCTTGGTCCCTTGTCTCAGCCTGCGTTCATCAATCAGTTACTCTACAGCCTCCTCTCTGCAGGTTTTAAGGCAGATTTTAGTGATTAAACTAAGTTAAATTTCTTTTCTTTTTTCTTTTTTAAGAAATAAGGGACCCAAAGAAAGGCCTCTTCTGGACCACCCACTCACCAAGGGGACCCTAAATAGGCTTGTGGAAACTTATCAAACACTTCCCACTGCCTGACCCCCCAGGGGAGCTAAGGCTTTGATACTCAGCGCAGAACTATAAAATTGGCTGGCTCTGCCTGCTCCCGAGCGAAGCCTCTATGTCCCAGGGCCGTTAGGTAAATCAGGCTTCCTCAGCAGATTTGCCTCTCCCCTCAGCCCCGCACCACTTCTAGCCAGCTGGTTTGCTCCCAATAGCTGCAAGGGGGTCCAGGCAGCCAAACCCACAGAAAGGAAACCCCTCTCCACCCTTTGCCAGGACCCTCCCACTCTTGGAGAGTGCTTCCTCTCACCGGGTTGCCGGCGGGATTCGGGGCTCGTCCTAGCCCTTTAACCTGAGGGTGGTATTTAGCCGTCTGCGTCCATGATTTCCAGCTGGGGAAAAAAACTCACAATTTTATATTGAGCAATCCACCTCGCTTTCCAACCCCCTTCAGATCGATGTCCCCAAGGTTCTCGCCCCACAGGCTCCCAGAACAGACCATCCAGGCAGGATCCTGTCCCAAGCCAGCTGTCCTCTGTGAGAGAGATGGTGAGTGCCCTCCTAAACTGATGCCATCTTGGTGGTGTCCCCCACTATATGGTTTTGACTCCACTAGCCAAGTCCCAAATCTGACTGAGAGCAGATTACAATAAATTTTAATAGGCTGTCTAAGTTCTCTTTCTATTAAATGGTTATTATTTTTAAAGCACATGAATAGGATAAATAGCCCATAAACTTATGAAAAAATGCTCATCCTTACTTGTTATCAGAGAAATGGTTTGAGAAAATGAATTACCATTTCTTTTTACCCCACAAATTGACTTATAAACTTATGAAAAAATGCTCATCCTTACTCATTATCAGAGAAATGGATTGAGAAAATGAATTACCATTTCTTTTTACCCCACAAATTGACTCATAGAGCACTGGTGGCAATGTAAATTGTTACATTGTTTTTGGGTAGTTCTTTGGACGTTTCATAAAGTCATATGGATATCCTCTTTGTGGTAGTTTGAGACTCTTATGTACCCCAGAAAATCATGTTCTTAAAGTTGGTCAGTTCCTGTGGTTGTGAACCTATCATGGGTGGGACCTTTTAATTAGGTTACTTCATAAGACATGGCCCAGGGTGGGTCTTAATCCTCTGACTGGAGGCCTTTATATATGGGATGAATATGGAGAGAGAGACAGAAAGAGAAGGCCAGAGAAGTGGAGAGAAATCTGGAAGCAAGAAACTGAAGCAATGAAACCTGGAGAGAAGGGAGAGCCCAGCAGATGCTGCCATGTGCCTTGCCATTTAACAGAGGAGTCCAGGATCTCCAGCAGCTGGTGTTTGGGGAGAAAGCATCCCTGATCATGCTTTGATTTGTACATTTTTCTCAGCCTCAGAACTCTAAGCTTGCAAGCCAATATATCTCCATTGTAAAAGCCAACCCATTTTTGTGTTTATTGTATTTCGGCAGCCTTGTGGACTGAAACACTCTGTGACCCACATATTTCTACTATTTCTACCCCCAGGATGATCCTTTATTCTTCTTTCTGTCAAGCCACATCCCATACATATTTGATGGTATAGTTCTTGGTAGACTGTTTTATTGTATTATGTTAATGCATTATTGTTGTATTGTTTGCTGCTTTCCCTCTAAGAGCATTACATATCCTCACTCATTACTAAGTGATTTTCTGTGCCCCCACTCCTAGTAGGAAAAGTATACTTGCTACCCCAATGAAGGCAGGCTTGCCCATGTGACTTGCTTTTACTAGTGGCATGTGGGCAGAAAATGATTTGTGCCCTGACCCAGCAGAAGCTTCGAGAGTCATGTTGTGATTCATTTTATTACTTCCCTCTGCTAGGAGATTAAAATAAGGCTGTTCCTTTAGCTTTGGTCCTCAAATAAAGAAGACATGGAGCAGAGCTGAAGCCACTTCTCAGATATCATGTCTGATAATAAATGAATATTAGCTCAATATCTGCTTCTTCCGCAAAGTTTTCAGTGTCTACCTTAGTCTACGTTTTTTTACCCCTAAAGTCTACAAAGAATTTAGTCTTTTTTAAAAAAAGATTTATTTATTTATTTACTTTTTTCCATTTTAAAACCCCTCTCCCCCATTTTCCTGTTTTGTGTCCATTCGCTGGGCAATTCTCTGTTTTTGTTTCCTGCCCTCTCGTCTCATCCTTTTCCTCCTGTCTTCACCGGGATTCAATCCTGGGTACCTCTGATGTGGGAGAGAGGCGTTCTGCCACCTGTGCCACCTCAGTTCCTGGTTTTTCAGTGTGTCTCGTCTTGGCTCTCCCTTGTGTTGCTCTCCTGTTACATGATCATCTTGCTGCATGGCTTGGCGGGGCCTGACATGCCTGCGCATGGGGCCTGGCGGCCCGCACAACTTCTACATTTTTCTTTATTTTACCAGGAGGTCCCGGGGATTGAACCCAGGTCCCTCCATATGGGAGATGGACGCCCAACCATTTGAGCCACTTCTGCCCCGAATTTAAAGTCTTTAATACAAATCTTTTAAAGTGTATATTACTCAGATATTGATATCCCATTATATTAAATATGTCATGACTTTTTGCAAATGTGATATAAATTCCTTGAAGTCCCATGCCATGTTTTATACTTTTAAATAATTTTCTCTGGTCCTGGAAACATAGTAGATATTGAATCCATAAACACTCCAGTCAATATATCTATAAATATTTATTAAGGACCTACAATATGCAAGCTACTGTTGCTTTATCAGTTGAGGAAAATGATAATTAAGGATTTTATTTCTGCCCAATATTTTTGTCCATTCCCTTAGATGGAGGTAGTTGGTTTCAGAAAGATTTCATTTGCTGCCTGATTAGTTCATAGAGGTCCTTGTAATGATTCACTTGCTCTACATGATTCATCCTTTCACCCATGAAGAGCCTGAGGAAAGCCTTTTAAAAATATTCAACTCAGAGTGGCCTCATTGCTGCTGAAGATGGTGTGGACTAGCCTTCTTAAGCCAAGATGAGCAACAATCTTGTTTATTCTCATAGTTAAATAAAAGACAATTATTTGATGTGTTTAGATTCTGTTTAGAGAGATTACTTTATAAGGGAATGTTTGTATAAGGTGAAGAGAGCAAAGGCAAGAAGGCAGAAAAACAATAAATAGTTCAATTTTTCTCTGAAAACAACTCCTGTTTTCCCTGGGGCATCAGTGGCTGGGGCCTTGCATCTCAGATACAAGATTTATTTATAACTTTTTATAATTTAACAAGGAATACATTATGAGATTCATTTAAAGCCATACTCTTTTGAGCTCCATCAGTAAAACTGATGCCCTCTCTCTCATCTTGAAAGCAAAACAGTGCTCTGAAACCTGTAAAATGGTTTCTGGTGACTTCATATAGGAGGACCTTCAGGCATATTGTGTGATTAGGTATGACCTTAGTAAGGGAGGAGGTATACTACTGTCAACCTTTGAAATCAGATTGAATAGCATTAATCTGAGAACAGTGTTTGTCTGTAATAAATCATACAAGGTAGGCAGGGCAATATGGCTGTAAATTTTCTGTTTTTGCTGAATAGCTATAAGTTTATGGCATCTGTATTATTTTTCTGAATTGTTGTCTCATAATATTATGATCCTTAGAATAAATGTCATTAAATCATTGCACAGTTAACCTTGCTAGGTTTTTTTTAATCTTATAGGCCGATGTAATATGGATTGGTAGGAGGCATTAGCCAAGGTTAAACCATTAGTACTATTAGGTGGCCCATGGGCCATTTTAATGTTTGGCAAGGGGAGGAAGTACTGTTTTTCTAGTGGGAATATATATGGAGTGGGTTATCTTCTTCATTTAACAATGGACTAGGTATAACTATTTGGAAAGCCCCATCATCTCTTCCTGCTTCAGTTTTTCACCTTCATAGCTCAGGATCAGTACAATTCTGTCTGTGACATTTTTTACTCTTCAGAAGAAAATGTCTAGCAAAATTCAGAGAATCTTACATTTCTAGAGTTGCCAGGGGGGGCTCTAAGGTTTCTGGTGTAACCATCTCATTTTTTTGGTGAATAAAATTAGTCCCAGAGTCGTTAAGTAACTTGCCTGAGTTCATGTTTAGTGTAAAAGCTGTGAGTAAAATATTAATAATAAAAATATATTACAGGTAAAAAAAAAAAAAACCAAAGGAAAAAAATCAATAACCCAATTCAGATTGAAGGTAGTGATCTCATGGGTATCACTGAGATTCTGAGGGATGGGATAAGAAATTTGCTCACTGGAATGGAAGGGTCACTCATAGAAGGGGAGGGAAGTGTACCACACTAGGAAGAGAAACATTCATGGACATTGACAAACCTCAGAATAGACCCAGATTAGGAGTATGATCCAGTATGCTGGTGAATGCAGTTACATCATCCTGCAGGGTGTTCTCATGTGGTGTAATCTATGGCTTAGTCCTTTACTTTGAACTGTGCAATGTTTTATTAACTTAGTTGAATTTATATAATAGATAGCAATCAGAAAACACAAAGCTGGGTGGAAAGAATAGATAATATATTTAATGATAGAATTAATATTCAAAGCTATTTACCCAGATGTGAACCTTGAACCCAAGTAATGAGTGAAAATATGAAGAGAACTAAGAGAAATAACTAAAACAATTACAAAGAATTTGTATAAATTCAGGGTTGGTGATACCTTGCTTGACAGCAGTGCAAATGGTACATACTTGGGTGGTTTAGGTGCCCATAAACTTAATATAGGCCAATATTCTGTCAAAAATTAAATGCAATCTTAGGCTATTGTTGTAGAAGTATTGGATTTTTGCTCATATCTGAACACATAATAGAACTTGCCAATGGTCAGACCATTGCTAAACTATTACATAAAGTAAGCATGACCCTTGAAAGGTAATAATGGGCAATTAAAGTGGTGGTTTCTAAACTTTCTCAGATTGACCCCTTTGAGAATCTGTTCAATGATGCATCCTTACTCTGTAGAATATAAACACCATCACGACATTCCACATATAATTTCAGGGGATTTACAAAAGCAGATTGAGAACTTTTAAGGAAAAGTTGAACAATAGGAGGACAATCAGAAAGACCAAGGCTGTGGAAATCATGCCATATGAAAATTAGTTGATGGAATTAGGAATGGTTAGCTTGGGAAAGCAAAGATCCCAGGGGGAAATGAGGTAGTTATTGCCAGAGCACCCAATATCCAGTTCGTTTCATCCCAGAATGTGGAAGACTGCATTTTCCAGCCCCTTTGCAGATGACCAGGCCATGTGAGTAGTTCTAATCAATGGGCTGGGAGTGTCACTTCCAGGCTGTAGTACTTAACTGCTGATCTGTGACCCTCTAGTGCCCATTTCTCCTGACATGGCAATCAAGAGATAATGTTTTTTATTTTTATTTTTTTTCTTGGATGGTGCAGATAAAAAATGGTGACTCCTCCAGTCTGAGTCTCTGAGTGACTATTTGAAGTGACCCCCCTACTAACCTGTGCCAGCACTGGCCAGCAATCATTACAGAAGAGCTGGGTGTGGAGTGAACTGAATCCTTGTTTTGCTTAAATCAGGGCCTAAATTGTATGCCCACGATAACATAAAACACAATTCCTGTTTGGGAAACTTGAAATATATGCTTCTCTCTATTCTTTTGCAGGAATTTTAAAAGCATGGCACACATAATTTCTAAACAAAGGGACTTTAAAGCAGGGAGTTTGCAGACATTATGTGTTTCTCTCATTTTTCGCAGATGTATGACTTATCCTCTAGGAAGGGACATGTGGATTTTTGTATATCCTTTGAAAGACTAAATAGTAATCATTGCCTCTTTTTGTGAGAAGGGAAAAATTGCTATTTGCTACAGATAATCTCATGCATCTGTAGCATGCCTCTTGAAGGTCATTTCTCATAATAGTAAGAAAACCTTTCTAACAATTAGGGCTATCCAACAATTAAATTACCTGGGAACCTCCAGGGGGCTAGACATATTCAAAGAATGATTACTTAGAAGATATTTGTTTCCTAGGTGGGGCTGCTAAGGTCCAATCTCATACTAAGAGTCTATGGTTGTTTTCTCCTTAATTTTCCTAACTCCTTTTATTTTCTCAGATACCTTTTTAAAAAAAATCATAGTATTGTTTAAAGACATCAAAGAATTTTTATGTAATGCTGTGTAATGATTTTTCTGTAATAAATTTTAGAAGACAGTTGATGGCATTACTACTTTGTAATATGTAATATGTTATTACTTTGTAACACACTCTTTTTGTGCAAAAGTCCAAATTTTAAAGGCAACAAATATGCTAATTGCTTCGTATATGCGAAGCTGATACATAATTGAATTATTCATGAACATGACTGGAAGGAAGCACATGAGGAACAGTCTTTATTGAGGGTTGGAGTCTGTACCAAGTCTAGGAGCAGGCACAATCTTTTAAAAAAAATTTTGTTAGAGCAGTTATAGTTTTATAGAAAAATCATGCAGAAAGTACAGAGTTCCCATATCCTGCCCTCCCCCCACACCATTATTTTTCCCTATCATTAGCACTTTGCATTAGTTATACTATAAACTATAGTTCATAGTTTACATTAGGGTTCACGCTTTTTGTTGTCTAGTTCTATGGATTAAAAAAAATTTTTTTCTCGGAACTAAAATTTCCTCTTTTAATTCCTTTCAAATAAACAATTCAATGGTGCTAATTACATTCACAATGTTGTGCTACCATCACAACCATCTATTACCAAAACTTTTCCATCACCCCAAACAGAAACTCTGTACCAATTAACCATTAACTCCCCATTCCCTCACCTCACCTGAGCCCCTAGTAATCTGTTTTCTTGTTTCTAACTCTATGAATTTGCATATCTTAATTATTTCATGTCAGTGAGATCATGCAATATTTTTCCTTTTGAGACATCATCTTTTTAAAAATTTACCTTTTATGTCCAGGCCACTAGATCACCTTTCTTAATATTTAGGGGAGCAATTCCTTGTGAATCACCTATAGCATCATAGTAGTGATTTAGGAGGTTATCTTGCTCACCTCTCCCCTAACCCCCAACACAGAGGAGTTATCACATTCTCTCTTGCATGACCCTCTTGTGGCCTGTTCTATTTGAGTCTTAAAATGAATATGAAGTGGCATTCGCAAGAAAATGAATCCAGCATTTCTTAGATGTTGGCTGTTTTCATTTATATGACAAGGAGAGAAAATGAGAATCATTGCTTTATGAAACAGGTCATGGCCATCTGTTAGAGTCACAAACACCTTTTGTGATGCTGCGGTGAATTCCTTTGCTTAGAAATGTGAAGTAATGGATTCATGACAAAAATATATCTACACAGAACTGATTTATTTGAATTTAAATTCTCTGTTTATATTTGATGACAATCACAAAGGAATCACCTATAGTGAGGCTATGCTACTTGGTCAAACAGCATACTGCTTTAGAAAAAAATATGATAAATTCTAACAAGGAGTATGTTGGAAATTGTGGATTAAAGATGAATAGAGAATGAATATTTGCATTAAAAAAACTGTGATGTTAATAACATGGTGGCCAGAGGCATGGACTATCTTTCTAAAAATGGTTAATTTACCATTCCTAGATGTGTGACTTTAAACAAGTTACTTAATCTCTCTGTGCTAAATTGAATTATGCACCCCAATTTAGGCAGGTTCTTGGTCTTGATCTGCATTCCTATGAGTGTGAACCCATTGTAAATAGGATCTCTTGAGGATGTTATCTAGATAAAGTGTGGCCCAGTTAATGAGGGTGGGCCTTAATTCAGATTATTGGAGTCCTTTATAAGCAGAATAAAAATTTAGAAATAGACAGTGAAAGCCACAGAGAGGAGTTGGAAGCTAGAAGTCAATGGCACTAGAACCCGGAAGAGAAGGAGAGGACATCCCCATGCGATGCAAGGCAGAGATACAAGCCTAGGAGCTCCAAGGGTCACCAGCAGCCAGCACCAAAATGGTATAGACGTTGGGGAGAAAGCATCACCTTTCTGATACCTCAAGTTTGGGCTTTTCCTAGCCTCAAAATCGTGAGTTAAGAAATTCCTGTTGTTTAAACTCATTGTGTGCCTGATACGTGGTAAGTGCTTGATTTGAGCTCTTTTGTTATTGCTCTTGTTATAAATGCCCACTTTTGATCTGGGTAAGGGAATGTGGCTAGCTTGGTGGGAAGCAATGTGGTAGTAGAAATAGGCTAGTACTAATTGTGAATCACCAGGCCTGGCTTCCTGCCCTTTCTATACCACTAAAATGCTGTGTGGCTGTCAGCAAATCACTTACCCTCTGTATTTGTCAGGGTTCTCTAGAGAAATAGAACCTGCAGGAGATATCTGAAAAATATTACGATATTTTTGTAAAAATTGTCTCATGACTGTGGGGATGTACATGTCCAAATTCTGTAGGGTAGGTTGCAAGCTGGGAATTCCAATGAAGGTTTTTGTTGAATTCCCCAGGAGAAGCTGACTGGCTGAAGTAGAGTTGGAAATTCTCTCTTCTGACTGCTGAAATCATCACTTCTCCTTTTAAAGCCTCCAACTGATTGGATGAGATGTCTCTCATTGTTGAAGGCAGTGTCCTCGGTTGATTGTAGATGTAATCAGCCATAGATACAATCAACTTACTGATGATTTAAGTTCATGAAATAACCTCACAGTAACTATCAGGCCAGTGTTTTCTTGACCAAACAACTGGGCACCATAAACTGGCCAAGTTGACACATGAGCTTAACCATCACAGTCTACCCCTTGTCAACTTGGCAGCCATACACACCTCCTTAAACGATACTTACTCTGTAAATAAAAACAATAACAGTCATATTTTCACCTAACAATACTCAGCTGTCCTGCATACAACTGGAAATGTACTGTCCTGCATATAACTGGAAATATAGTATTCCTGGAATGGGGTGCAAGTCCATGGGTAATATTCACTCTTAAACTTGATACCCTATAACTTAAATACTACAACATGAAGCTAACACACCTTATGCCATATGGTAGCATACTCATAACCAAACAAGGAAGAAATAATCATAACCTTATGTCCTCAGTTCTATAACTGGTCACATGGTCATAGCTCATATTTATAACTACCTTCTTCCACTACCCATTCCACATTCCCTTTAGCCTTAGCAAGCACCTCAGCTGGCCATGGTTCTAGCCTGGTAGGGTGACCTAAACCTTCATTCATGAAGTTTCTGGGCCTTTGATAGTCCTGCTTGGCTTGGATTGTTGCAGTTTTCCATTTACTTTAATCACAGGGCATGGTAGTACTAAGAGATGCTCTTGGGGATATCATGTATTCCAGGCAAACTCTTCTTTACTTCCATTGTGTAGTTGCAGTCCTATTTCTCCTTGATCATCAGAATCAATCATCCAGCCAGTACAGTAATTCCCTTCTTTGCCTTTTGATTCAGAGGCATGAAGAGCACAAAGTGGCTAGGTCTTAACTTCCAATTCACTGGAATCATTGCTGTATTTCCTGGTGGAAGCACTTTACTTTTTGGAACTAAGACCTATAAACCAGCAGAGCTTAAGGTTGCAGGGACAGGAAGCAAAAATTTTTCTGGTGGATCACTAGCGGTAATAGTGAGTGGCGCCACTCCCATATCTACCCCTTGATTCCTGGACCCATGAATCTTGGTTTTGGGAGAAAGAGTGGACTCTAATTTAGAGCATACACAGCCTCCTGGAGAACATAGCCCCAGCCCTGCAAGGCATTGCCCCCCAATTTGGCACTGTAATTGAGTTTTCAAAAGGCCTTTCCAGCTTTTCAGGATGATGGGAAACATAGTAAAACCAGCAAATTCTTTGAGCTTGTGTCCATTCCCACATTTCATTTGCTGTGAAGTGAGTTTCCTGATCAGAAGCAATGCTTTGTAGAATACCGTGATGGTGGATAAAGCAGTCTGTTAGTCCCTGGATGGTAGTTTTGGCAGAAGCGTTGACTGCAGGGCAGGTGTATTAGTCAGCTAAAGGGGTGCTGATGCAAAATACCAGAAATCTGTTGGCTTTTATAAAGGGTGTTTATTTGGGGTAGAAGCCCACAGTTACCAGGCCATGAAGCATAAATTACTTCCCACACCGAAGTCTATTGCCACGTGTTGGAGTAAGATGGCTGTGAGGGTTCAGACTTCCTGGGTTCCTCTCTTCCTGGGGCTTGCTTGTCTCTGGGCTCAGCTCCTCTGCTATCTCCATAAGGTCAACCGTAGACTATGAGGCTCTCTAGGCTTTGCCTCTCTCCACGAGGCCAGCTGTAGACTATCAGGCAAATGGCTCTGTCTCTCTCCTGGACCCTTTTCTTCTTCCTCTTAACTAAACTCCTCTGTGTGCTTACATCTTGGGGTTCCAGATCAAAAACTCAGCATCAGAACTCCAACTCAAAACTCCAACTCTGTCTTTTGCTACTGATGTGGCAATGCCCTACTGATGTGGCCCAATCAAAGTCCTAATCATAATTTAATCATGCTCAGCTATAGACCAGTTTACAAACATAATCCAATATCTATATTTGGAATTCATAAACCATATCAAACTGCTACGGAGGGCAAACCCATATCCAGAGTATGTGTCTGTTCCAGTTAGAACAAATTGCTGCCCCTTCCATTATTGAAGTGGCCCAATGTAATTAACCTGCCACCAGGTAGTAGGCCTTGGAGAATGATGCCATAATTGGGGACTGAGTGTGAGTCTTTGTTGCTGGCAGATTGAGCACTCAGCAGTAGCTGTAGCCAGGTTGGCCTTGGTGAGTGAAAGTCCATGTTGTTGAGCCCATGCATAACCTCCATCCCTATCACCACGGGCACTTTGTTCATGAGCCCATTGGGCAATGGCAGGAGTGGCTGGAGAAAGAGGCTGACTGATATCCATAGAACAGGTCATCTTATCCACTAGATTATGAAAATCTTCCTCTGCTGAAGTCACCCTCTAGTGAGCATTCATTTACATGGACACAAATTGCTTCATATTTTTTACCCACTCAGAAAGGTCTATCCACATACCTCTTCCTCAGGCCTCTTTGTCACCAATATTCCAATCATGTTCCTTCCAAGTCCCTGACCATTATAGTCAAACCATTGGTGACAGCCCATGAATCAATATACAAACACACCTCCAGCCATTTCTCCTTCCAAGCAAAATGAACAACCAGGCATACTGCTCAAAGTTCCATCCACTGGGAGTATTTCCCTTCACCACTGTCCTTCAGGTACATCCGGAATGGGGCTGTAGTGCTGCAGCTGTCCACTTTTGGGTGGTACTTGCCTATTGTGCAGAACCATCTGTAAACCAGGCCCAAGTTTTTTCTTCCTCAGTCAATTGATTGTAAGGAACTCCCCAAGAGTCCACAGCTGTGCGCTGGTATATAGAAAGTAATGAGACAGGAATGGGGGCCATGGGCATTTGGGCCATTTCCTCATGTAACTTACTTGTATCTTCATGACCCAGTTGAACACTATCTCAAAAATACCACTTCCATTTTAGGACGGAGTGCTCCTGTGCATGTCTAACTTTATGACTTGGCAGGTCAGACAACACCCAGCTCATGATAGGCAACTCAGGTCCCATGGTAATTTGGTGGTCCATGGTTAAGTGTTTAGTTTCTACTAAGGCCAAGTAGCAGACTGAAATCTGTTTCTCAGAAGGAGAGTAATTATCTGCAGAGTATGAAAAGACTTTGCTCCAAAATCCTAAGGGTCTGCATTTTGATTCTCCAGTAAGGGCCTGTCAAAGGTGTAGATGGCATCAGTATTTGCCACTGACACTTCCAGCGCCATTGCATCTGCTGGAGCCTATGGCCAAAATGGCAGAGCAGCTGACATAGCAACTTGGAGCTGTCACAGGTCCTCCCCTTGTTCCAGTCCCTAGTCAAAACTAGCAGCTTTTTTGGGTCACTCAGTAAATGGGCTGGAGAAGCACACACAAATGAGGAATGTGTTGTCTTCAAAATCCAAAGAGGCCAACTAGGTATTGTTGATCATAGGAGCAGCAACCAAATGCAACAGTTTATCCTTCACCTTAGAAGGAGTATCTTGACATGCCCCACACCACTGGACACCTAGAATTTCACTGAGGTGGAAGACCCCTGTATTTTTGTTGGATTTATCTCCCATCCTCTGACTTGCAAATACCATACCAATAAGTCTAAAGTAGTTGCTACTTCTTGCTCACTGGGTCCAATCAACACAATATCATCAATATAATGGACCAGTGTGATGTCTTGTGGATGGGAGAGATGATCAAGATCCCTCAGGACCAGATTATGACATAGAGCTGGAGAGTTCATATACTCCTGTGGTAGGGTGGTAGGGCAGTGAAGGTGTATTGCTGGCCTTGCCAACTGAAAGCAAATGGTTTCTGGTGGTCTTTACTAACAGCAATGGAGAAAAAAGCATTTGCCAGATAAATAGCTACATACTGGGTTCCAAGGGATGTATTGATTTTCTCAAGCAATGATACCACATCTGGAACAGCAGCTGCAATTGGAGTTCCTCCTGGTTAATTTTATGATAATCTACTGTCATCCTCAAAAATCCATCTGTTTTCTGCACCGGCCAAATAGAGTTGAATGGGGATGTGGTGGTACTGGGATTGGTTCTTGGGAAACAGAATCTTAAGGATGAGATTTCTGAATTAATTCTGGGGTTTTTGGAATTGATTCTTTAATCTGATTAGATTCAAAGTCACTAATGTCTTTATTTCCAATAATCAAGATGACACTGATAGTCCATGGCGTGAGTTAGCAATGGAGATAAGCAAAATTGAGTTCTGATGTTGGATGGAAGCAGAATTTAAGAGCAAGGAGCTTCATTATTTAGTGGAGGAGATTTCCAAGCTAAGTGTGGAAGGTGCAGCCTGACTTCTTGCAGTTTACAGTCAAGTGTGAGAAGAAAGGGATAAGCTGAGAACTGAACTCCTGGGAACAAAAAATCCAGAAATTTATGGTTTGGAAAATTCTGAGCTTCTGAAAAGTAAGTCCCCAGAAAATAGTGTTCTATGTGAGGGTTAACTGAACATGGATCCATTCATCCATTTCAATGCAAGTCAGCATTGGAGGTGTGGTTATCCAGAAAGGCTCTGTGGAAAGTCCTACTCTCTGATGGATTGGACCTCTATGTACTACATGCAAAATTGACAAGTTTTTTGTGATATTTGTATGAATGGAACCACTGCTAGCCTGGATAAAAGGGACAGAAAAAGGACAGATTAAAGGAAAATCCCTTCAAAGGCAGACCATGGAAGCTGAGATCTGGACTGAAGAATCTTCTTGGTCAAGAGTGCAGACCCACCCATGTTGTTGGAAAGTGAGTATGACCTGGCACTTGGAGAGGGTGGGCCTTCCGCCCCGTTGTTCAGGAAGAGTGGTGCCACCCCAGTCTTTAGAGAGGTGGAACATATTCCCCAGGGATTGCAGAGAGTCTGGCTGCCACCCCAATGCTTGAAGGGGGTGGAAGCTTCACCCCAGTGTTCAAGGAGAGGATGGACACTGCACAGGACTTGGAAGGGATGGGGATGCTGCTTCATCAGGCCCAGAGGCCAAAACGTCATTATATAGATGACTCTCAGACCTTGAAATCTAATGAAGCATGCCCTGTGGTGTCTTAGAATTGTTTGGGACCCATGATCTCAGCTTTCCTTCTAATTTCTCCCTATGGGAATGAGAATGTTTATCCCATGTTTGTCCCCCTTTGTATATTGTGCCCTAGAACAGACCACACCTACAACAATTTATTTGAGACTTTGTGCTTAGTATTGTTACTGAAATGACGTAAAGCTTTTGGGGTATTGTGATTGAATGAATGTATTTGCATATGGAAAGGACATGTCTTTTTGGGGTCCAGTGGGTAGAATGTGATAGTTTGAAGCTGAAAGACATGCTGTTAAAGTTAATCCATTCTTGTAGGTGTGGACCCTTTGTAAGTAGGACATTTTGATGAGGCTACTTCCATTAAGATGTGACCCCCCTCACTCAGGATATGTCTTAATCCTCTTACTGGAGTCTTCTATAAGAGAATGAAATTCAGACATAGAGAGAAAGCTATGGAAGCAAGAAGCTGAGATCAGTGAAACCTGGAAGAATAGAAAGAGACCAGCAGACACCACTATGAACTTTGCTATGTGGCAGAGGAGCCAAGGATCACTGGTAGCCAGTCTTCAGGAAGAAAGCATTGCCTTGATGATGCCTTGGTTTGGACATTTTCCAGGACTCTAACTGTAAGCAAATAAATTCCCATTGCATAAGCCAAACCATTTAATGATATTGCTTTAAGCAGCCTAGGAAACAAAAACACCCTCTCTGGACCTAGATTAAGTTTTGTTTTGTTTTGGCCTGAATAAATAGATATCTAGTTTTAATCTCTAATCTTTTCCAACTATAAAAATCTTTGATTTTATGTAACCCAGCATCATGATTATAAAAATGTAGTGCATATTCCTTACTGACTTTAAATATTGAAAACTGCATATTATGAAACAAGAGAACATGTCAATTAAATAGCTTAGGGCAGTGTTTCCTCACATTTTAATGTGTGTTTGAATCATCTGGGAAATTGTTAAAATGCAAATTTTGATTGAGTACACCTGGGGTGAGGCCTGAGCATATGCGTTGCTAACAGACTCTCAACTCACCTTTGAAAGGCTAAAGTCTACCTGTCTCACTTTGGCTTCTCTGATTGACCTTCAAGATCTCAGCTGTTTGAGTTTGAATATTAACCTTTTCCATTAATACCTATTTGTGGTCAGAACAGTCTGGAAGAAAATAAAGGAAAATAAACAAAATATTTCAATATGCCAGAGATGTAATACCAAGTAATCACACCAATTCAACAAGTAAAACAGCAACTGTGGAAGAGGTACTTGACAAATGATGACACTTTTAGGACTAAAATCAGAATTTATTGGGTAGATGCCAGAACCCAGGTCTCTCTTTCTTCCCCCTTCTGGTCTTAAGGATCAAAATACCTATGCTATCGTCAAGGGTAATTGTTCTGAATATAAATGAACACTAAAAGATTGTAGAGCTGGAGCAATGAGCTGTCCGATGTTATTTCTCACTAAAAGTATTTCTCACTGCCAGTTTTAACCTCGGCAAAGTTTTATGTTCAGACATTGTCATAAAATTCACTTTTCAACTAAGAACTGTGTATAATTTTGCTCTTGCAACAATTTTTCCCAAAACCTATTTTCTTTAAACCATCAATATGAGTGTCATGGAGAAGAAATGGCCTTAAGGGATAAATTGAAATTAAGCCTCTAATAACTTCCTGACTCTAAAGTTTTCAAGGGTTGATGGTGATCCAATGTGAGATGGGCAGAAAGAGGGAGACTTCTTATAAAATACCAAATCATAGAGAGAGAAGGTCTTCATCTATTTCAGGTGAGCAATTTTCTTTTGACTTCTCTTGGTTCTTAACATCTCTGTTAAGGTTGGAGTGTGGGGAATGCATGTTGATGACTAGAAGCATCAATCAGTTGTCATCATTTTCCTCCTGTTGGCCAGACTTTGAAATTATGGAGAGAGAGGGCAAGGTAGTAAAAAACTAGCTTGGAGAAGGATGCTGGATGAGGTGTTCATATTTGTTGTTAGCTAATGGTTTATTGGAAAACTCTCTGTTAGAGCTGTCTCTGTTAGGCCAATAGAGCTTTCAAATAAAAAGTTAAACAACAAAAACGAGTGGGAAATTCTCCAAAGAAATGTTTTTGGGGAAATGTCTGGAAAAAAAGAACTGAATTGGATTATGGAAATGTCTCTGACTATATACATATATTTATATTTATAGAATAGAGGTCTTCCTGAAATGTAAGTAATTCACATTTTTGCATGTAAAATTTTATTTTAAAAGGCATCCCCTGGTATAACTAAGCATTCATTTGTGACACAAGTATTTACTTGCCAATGTATTTGTTCAATGAGACTGGAAATTTTATTATTGGTTTTCCTTATATGAAGGGATATCTGTATTTGATGCTTTCTATTTTACTTGTTTTACTTTGTGACAGTGATCTGAATCGAAATAACAGTATGGGAATGCAATCTCAAAATCTTGGTATTTTGCAAACAATATTAGTTTAGCCTCAATATTAAAAATTCCTGTATTATACAATCCAGATACATTCAGCTCTGATAGAGTTTTACATATTATCTTATTGCTGGACTTAGATGTTAAATGCCTAAGATAAAACACTAGTTTCTTTTCTGTTTTCTTTCCTTTATCACCAGGCTTTTCTAATCTCTCATACAACACACCCAATTCCCCAAATCCATTAGGTTGTTTTGGTTCTAACTTTGCCTTGGAAATGCCATCAAGCTAGGCTAAATTAGGATCTTTCTTTTCTTTTACATTCTGGAGTGGGTCCAAATGATTTGACTGAATCCCTTTAGGAGGCTGGGCTTGCTCCCTGGGTGACCTGGAGGTATATGTTCGTTTGAGGTCAGAGTAGAGTGTCCTATTGCTTAAGAAACTAGTGGTCACCCGGAACATGATCTGGAGTGGGTATCAACCGACTTCCTTGTTGCTTTGAACTGGGTCTGAGCTTGATGAGGCTGCCCTCTTTGGGCTCTTCTAAGTAAACAGTCCTGTATCACCCTGGGACACAATTGGCCAATTTGCTGGCTTGTTCAGCAAGAGCACATTTATTCAGTACCTATTCCCAAATGTGTGACGACGTGGCTTCAAGGGCTTTATTATTTCTCTGTATCCTAACTTTGTATAGTGAGTACTTGTTGATGATTTGACCTACTATTTAATGGGGAATTGATAGATGCAAGGGAAGTTTTCATATATTTCAGATTAACTAAAAAATGTGTTTCGTAAGATTTTGGAAAGGTTCATAGGGAGTAGAATTATGGAGTTTAAGAGTTTTATAGTGTAACTTCTCATCTAGTGCTAACAGGTGTACATCAATGAAAGGAAAACAATCCCATTTTTCACACACAAATCATTGAGTACAGTTATACTAAGGGCCTCCTATTTTCCAGATGCTGTTTTAGGTCCTAGTGATGTCTAAATGTATAAAACTTGGTTACCATCCTCAAAAGCTGGCTTTTTTTGTTTTATTTATTATTTGAGCCACCAAATATAAAATTGGGTGATCTTCATGTATTTTCTTGTTGCATGAATGTAAATTACTTCCTTCTGTGGTTTTATTGCTAAAATGGGAAGGAAGGATGCTACTTTTTTGGTATATGAACTATATCTCAATACAGCTGTTAAAAATCTATGTTTCCACTTTCTCTTGAAGAAAATCGAAACTGCCTGGCAGTCCTGGACCCTTGTTCCCACGTGGTAGCCATCAGCTGGAACTGAGCAGCTGCCATTTTAGGTGGAACATGTGTTCTCTCACCCAGACCCACTATTCTATTAATTTTTTGTTTTAGGAGGTACCAGCGAGGCAGGCACTCAACTACTGGGCTATACCTGCCTCCATGTGCTCCACCATTCTACTAGCCTAACAAAAATAGTTGAAGCTGGGTTTCTCCTTAGTGGCCAGTGATTCTGACAACAAAATGGTTTTGCCATGATTTTTGTAGGTAGGGGAGAAGAGAGGCTAGTATATTCACTAGCTCATGCAAGATGGGGTCCCTAGGATCTTTACAGGAAAGACCAGGCTCACTGAGTTCCTCTATTAACAGCAGTTCTTATGAATACACAAAGCAATGGGAGAGGCAGAGATTTTTACTTTCTTCTTGGTCTGTTGCCTGACATTTCACTACTTACAATTGACCATTCAACAGTCAATGCTGAATTCATTCTGTATTGAATCACACTTTGATTGCATGTCATGGGGTGGCCCATTTGGGCCTCATCTGTCAAACCTTACAAACTAATTCAACCTTTTGGAGTAGAATTTCCAAAACTGTTCTGAGAACTCTAGAGTCTCAAGGGGAGGGAAAAAGTCTCTGTGGTTAAATATTTTGGGGGAAATGCTGGGTACAATATTCACTCTCCTCCATATTGACAATGTCCATTCACATATTCATGGACCTTGGAAGGCTTGCAGTAAAGGAATCTATTTAATTTTGTTGTTTTCCAACTAATATTGATCTGGAAACCTTACCCAGGAATCTTAACTGTTTCTGTGGTTACATATTAATATTTAGTGAAAGACTGGTGGGTCACAATTTAGGCATTACTTCAGAATGTTGTTTAACTATTAGTTAGCTGTATAATATAATAGCCATTAACCCAATATTCATTTGGGGAAAGCCTGGGAATTACTAAAGTAAATTACTTTGGCAGGAATGGTATATTGGGTTCACCACCACTTATGAAGCTTTAAAAACATGAAGTTGACAGACAAAAATCCTTTTGGAACTATGATATTAATTCATAGAGTTGGATGTAAAACCCAAGGTGACCTGAAATCCATCCACAGGATGTGATCATTCTTCAAGTATGCATCATGATGGTCAAAGTCTTTTTTCTGGTTCTTTGAGGATGCAGAACATAGTTTCTCTTTCTTCAGTACTTCTATAAATGACTGTATTAGTCAGGGTTCTCTCGGGAAACAGAATAAACAGGAGATATCTGTCAATAATATGAGATTTTAAAAGAGTCTCTCATGCGACCGTGGGGATGCACAAGTCCAGGTTCCGCAGGCAGGCTGCAAACCAGTGGCTCCGATGAAAGTCCAATGAAAGGTCCTTGATGAGTTTCTGGGAGAAGTTGCCTGTCCAACGACGAGCTGGGAAATTCTCTCTGAATGTTGAAATCACTTCCCCTTTTAAGTCATTCAACTGATTGGATAAAAGCATCACCCATTGATGATGTAATCTCCCTGATTGATGCAGATGTAATCAGGCATCCACGCAGTAAACTCACTGGTGATTGAAGTCCATAAATGCTCTTGTATTACAATTAGCCCAGTGCTTGCTGGAACAAACACCTGGACACAATTACCTGGCCGAGTTGACACATTAGCCTAACCATGACAATGACCAAGTTTAAATTTTTCTGCCAAGAAAAGCATTTATTTAGGGAACTTAGTTTGAACTTGCCAGCTTGGCTAGAGAGGTAGGACAAAGAGATAGTGGGAGATTTAGAGTTTCATAAGTGAGGAAATAGCTCTTATGACACTTTTAATATAGCTGTTTTCCTTATTTATGTGTTTCAATAACTATTTGACTAATAATAAAATCATTATTTTCCTTTGTGTAAAATGTAGGAAAGTGTAATGAAAAAAAAGTAAAAATTACCAGATGCAACCATTTATTAACACTTTGATGCATTTCTTTCTCAATAGATATTGATCATATTGTAAAACAAGTTGTGGTCTAGCTTATTTCACTTGATAGTTGTAAGCATTTCTTTGCCAGAAAAATCCTTCATAAACATATTCTTAATGTTTATGTTATATTCTATTTTTGGATCTACTATAATTTTTTAAACCTTCATTTGGATTAGTAAATTAAAACCACTTGCATTTCCTGTTTATCCCAAGCATGAGCAGAAGTAATGCTGAGAAAGATCAGATGACAACATATGGATACAGATGTGTAAATGACCTGTTAAAGTTTCCAGCAGACCTGGAGCACAGCAGAAAACTGTCCGATACTCAATTCCATGACCCTTTCCCCAACTCCTGCTGCTTACACCCTATCCCAGACCTCCAAGGAGGATTTCTAGAGAGACTGTCATTTGGGGGCGATTGATCTGACAGTGATGGTGAATTAGCCTGCAGCAAGGGGAGCATAAGTGAGAAAATTGCTGTCAAAATGGAGAGTGTCCCTGGAGTGTTGTTGTCCTGCTTTGAGCTCTCAGAGACTTGTGGAGGGCAGAGATGGGGAAGTCATGCCACCAGCCTCTCTTAGTGGAAATGAAGAGGGAAAATATGGCCCTGGACCAATTACCACTCTTAATTGCTGTGAAATGGACAAAATGCTTTTTACAGGTTTTTCATAGGATGATCAACAACTGAAAAACATCCATTTAGTTTATAAATGAAACAGAGGAAGATGGACATCCCCATTTCTTAGTTAATCAGCACAGACTGCTTTTATGAGAGTTAAGGAAACCACCTGGCCAGGTAATGGAATAGGAGACTCACCACTGACCAACAATGAGAGTGACTGATTTGTGCTGTAATGACACAATCTTCTATCCTTCCAGGATTATTATCATGCATCTTGCCCTCTTTCCAAACCAATCACAATCCAGCAAAATGTGGCTTTGGAGGCCAAAAGAACATATATTAAAGTAATTGGTTTATGCTTTTCTGTATCTATTCATTTATTTTTGTACTTTTAGAAGAAAGAAAATATATAGCTTTTCACAAAAGTATAATTTCTCCAGTAGCAAATTTGTTTCTTTATTAGAATTTTTGTATATTGAATCATTTTCTCATTGATCAGGATAATAAAATCATGGCTTTTGAAATTCTATGTTCTGAGAGAGAAAAAATTTGGCTTCAAGCATTATACAATTTGTACTTATGATTTTATATATTCATGTAAAAGAGCACTGCATCTGTACATGTCAAAACTGTTTACATTGAATCATCTCTCACGAAGTCCACCAGAAGATCAGATTGGACTTCCTTGAAGCCTCTTTGGGTTGTTTCAGGTCCAAGAGTGAACATTTGGCTGACATGTTGACTAGGCATTGTGGGAAATTAGAGAGGCCTCTTTCAAAGTATCCAGGTCTGACCTTAAGTTATTCTTTCCCTAAATTCAAAGATACAATACCTTCTAGGCTACCACACAGTTCAATCTTTGCTATGTACACCATCAGTGGTGGCTTGGGGATGTCTCACACATACCGGCCTGTGTGTCAATGAAGGGGCTGGCCCAAGAGTCCAAGAGCAATGCCCTCTCTTCTCTCCCTTACGAAGACTTGCTACAGTGGCAAAGCAATGAGGCATCATCATCTCTTATCATCTCTAACCTTATCATCATAAATTATCATCAACAATTACTTTGTCATTTCATAATGCTTAGATGTTAAAAATATAATTTTCATATAAAATAAAAGCACATGCCCACTTTCACTTAATGTATTATTGAGAGAACGAGCAGCACAATATAGCAGCTTCAAAAGTAAATTGGAGGATATACCACCAACGAACAATCCAAAAAGGAAATCAAGAAAATAATTCCATTCACAATAGCATCTAAAATAATAAAATATGTAGGAATAAATTACCTTCATAGGAGGTGAAAGACTTGTACACAAACATTGCTGAAAGGAATTAAAGAAGACTTAAATAAATGGAAAGTCACCGGTGTTCATGGATTGAAAGATTGATATTGTTAAGATGTTAATAATATACAAAGCAACCTAAAATTTCAACTCAATCCTGATAAAAATTCAGCAGCTTTTTTTTTTCACAGTTATGGAAAAGCCAGTCATCAAATTCATAAGTAATTGCATGGGGTCCTGAATAGCCAAAAGAATCATGAAAAAGAGGAACGAAGTTGGAGGATTCACACTTCCAAATTTCAAAATTTTTTGTAAGAATCAGTAATCAAAACAGTATTATTAGCAAGAAAACAAGGAGGAGAATCTTTAGAACCTTGTATTGGATAATGGATTCTTTCATATGAGACCAAATGCATAAGCAATAAAAGAAAAAAATTGTTAAATTGAACTCCATCAAAATTAAAAACTTTTATATATTAAAGGCCATTATCAAGAAGGTGAAAAGACACCTACAGAATGGGAGAAAATAGTTACAAATCATATCTCTAATAAGGGTTTACTATCCAAAAAATATAAATAACTCCTACAACTCAACAACAAAAGAGAACCTAATTGAAAAATGAGCACAAGACTTGAATAGCCATTTCTTCAAAGAAGATACACAAATGGCTAATAAGCACATGAAAACATGCTCACCATCATTAGCCATTAGAGAAATGCCAGCCAAAACCATGAGATACCACTTCACATCCGCTAGGATGGCTCTTAATAATAATGAAAAAAAGGAAAATAAAAAGTATTGGTGAAGATGTGGAGAAATTGGTGCATTGCTGGTGTGAATGCCAAATGGTGCAGCTGCTGTGGAAAACAGCAGGTCTTCAAAAAGTTAAACATAGTATCATCATATGATTAGGGAATTCCACTCTTAGGAATATATCCCAAAGAATTGAAAACAGGGACTCAAACATATACTTGTACACCAGTGTTCATAGCAGCATTATTCACAATAGCCAAAAGGTGAAAACAACCCAAGTTTTCATTGGCAGATGAGTAGATAAACAAAATGTGATATATACAGAAATTGGAATATTATTCAGGCATAAAAAGGATCAACTTTGAAAACATGGATGCTACAAGATGTGTGAACTTTGAAAAATTATGCTAAGTGAAATAAGCTAGACACCAAAGGACAAATATTGTATCATTCCACTAATGTGAAGTATTTCGAATACATTCATAGAGACAGAATGCAGATGAGAGGTTACCAGGGTCTGGGGGATGTGAGAATGGGGAGTTATTGCTTAATAGGTACAGAGTTTCTGTTTTGGGTGAAAAAGCTTTGGTAATGGATGGTGGTGTTGGTAAATGTAATTAATGCCACTGACTTGTACACTTAAAATGATTAAAATGACAAATTTCATGCTATGTATATTCTATTACAATAATAAAAGAAATAGGAGAAACTGGCATATTTTATAGTCAGTAGAAATAAAGAAGAATGCTGAGAAAGATTGCCAAATTAGGAGTAAAACCGTAATTGTTGAAGTTGTCTTCTAGACAGCAAATAATCATACCTTCATAGTTTGCAGAGTTGTAAAATACTGTACAAATACACTTACATTTTCCTAGAGAGTCAGATGACTCTAAGGCTGGCTTGTTTTAAAATGCTGTTTGCATTACTGTAGGAAGTCATAGAATTATATTTTTGTTTTCCCTGGATAATTTTTAACTACTTTTTATAAAAAATGTCTACATAAGCACTGTGAGCCAATATCTTTATATATTATCTCATTTGATCCTCACAACTCAAGTAAGTCTTGTTATTTGCATTTGTACAGATGCAGACAACTGAGGCACAGAGAAGTCAAGTAACTTACTTAAGGCCGCACAGCTAATAAATGACAGTTTGTATTTGAACAAACCCCAGAGCTTGTTGCTTTTTCAGTTACTTGCTCCTACTCTAAGTCAGGTCAGATAAAAGCCTTCCAATTGTGTTGTTATTTCAAGGTCTACCTGCCAGTAAAGGAAGACCAGTGAATTTAATTTATCAGTAACTCCTCCTGAAGTGTGACATTACTTCTGAGCTAATCCCTCACTGGAATGAGGAAATCACGGTGCATGACTCTTTGAAGATGCTTTCCTTAGATCAAGGCAGCCCCAAGGACACCCCAAAGGAATTTTAATTGGATTGCTTTTCCTTTTATTCACTGCTGTTAAAGTAAATATGCAAATAATGTTGAATTTATAGAGCCTTTTGGAAGGTTATTTAATACCTGCTTAAGCCACATTTAAGAAACACACAGTAGCAGAAATCACATGTATGTGTAACTTCATTTGAGTAGTAATGTATCTTGGTTTGTTAGGTAAATACACATTTTACTATGTGTTTTAATTTGGAAAATGTATATTATTTACAGGATGTGATTTTTGTTGGTAGGCATTGGTGAGAACATTTTCTGATCTTTTTTCTGAGATGAGCGCACTGAAAATCAGTGTTAGTTTAAATTGCAGCTTAGGTTGAAATAAGAAGCCAATTAGGAAGACAGCTGCTTGTGAAACCTTCCAAACTGACATGTGTTAGTGCTAAAGCAAATAACGGCTCCAGGAAATCATAGGCTTTGCTTCTGTAATCCTGGGAAAAGCACAGAAGGTTGAATGATATAGGGGAAAGGATAGTGAACCAAGAATCAGTCTTTGCTATGCCAAGAACTACCTGTGTGACAGTGGACAAATCATTCAACGTCTCTGAACCTATGTTTCCTCTGGAAAGACAATACGAATGACTAGATAGTTTCTAAGGTCCTGTTGAGCTATATTCACTATGTTTTCAAATATTCGCAAAAGTAAGCATTTGACTATTAGCAAAGATGTTTATTTTCTATTTGTATCCTTAGTTTTTTTTCCTGTAATGAATTTAATCTGCATGAAAGACATTTTTCATAGGGGTAAATATACTTTAAATGTCCCAAGAGCTTTATACCTTATAGAGATACTCTGAGCATGTGGTGACAAGATTAAAAAAATAGGTAGGTATCTAAATTCCAGGCTAATTCCACAGTGTGAGGGCTACTCAACAAGTAAAATTATATGTACAATCTAAAGTTCCAGTAGGGTCTGTGGAATTCATCCCAGAACAGAACCAGAAACCAGATCTCCTGGGGACAAACACAACAAGTATCACTGTTCATTCCGTCCCATACTAGAGTGAGCCTAAGAACCTGACCCAGCCTAGACCCTACTGGTTTGAACCTGGTGTGTTGATCCTCTAAGGATAACAGTGTCTGGAATTCTTTTGCTGTCCATCACACCGTACAGTAACAAAGGGGCCTCTCCATGAAATTGGTCAATGTGGTCAGCACATTGTGCTATGTAATAAATACCCAGAGGGAATGAAAATGGGGATTCTTACTTTTCAACTGCCAAAGTTATGGTTTATACAACTGATTATTGAGGAATATAGTAAACTCTTAAAATACAGTCATCTGCAAATGAATAATAGAAGTAATACACCAATAAAATATTTTACTGTACAAGATGACAATCTTAAGTCAAGCAAACTTTGTGCAGGTATCATGTGGAATATTTTTATTCCTAATTTATGCTTTGCAAGATATTTGACAATGTATAAAGAATATTCAGTTCTTAGGTGGTGACTGTTTTGTACTTTGATTTATTTACAAAATTTCACCACATTATAATAACTACTTTAAAAAAAATCAGCATTGCTCGTTTAGAAAGGCCATTAGGATAAATTCTTTTTTTTTTTCTTTTTTTTT
>JAQZBX010023259.1:0-30969 GCA_029593785.1 Cabassous unicinctus | reverse complement strand
AAGTCCATCTGAATATACATGAAAGATATATAAAATTGTTCAAATGATCACGGGATGGGGCATGGTCACGGTGGGTAGACAATTACTCAATTAATAAGGGAATCTGAATTCCTTGCCTGGAGAGCTCTGCTACATACCCCAAGGGAGCAGCAACAGTCCCCTGAGTGCAGAGGCAGTGTCTGGCAAAAGAGGATAGCCCACTGATGGGTTCTTGTTATTGAGGACTAGCCTTATGAGTATTTGCTCTTCTAATTGAAACTTAGCCTACTGTTATGGGGTGCCTAAGGGTTACCACCTGAGAGCCTCCTTGTTGCTCAAATTTGGCCTCTCTCTAAGCCAAACTCAGCATTTGAATGCACTGACTTCCCCCCAACGTGGGACATGACTTCCGGGGATGAGCCTCCCTGGCAACGAGGGATTAATACCAAGTGCCAACTGACAACACGATCGGAAAAAAACCTTGAATAAAAGGGGGAAAATGTAAACAGAAATGAGTTCACGTGGCTAAGAGACTTCAAAAAGAGTCAGAAGGTCATCCCAGAGGTAATACTTATGCATACCTCAGAAGGATCTCATAGAACACCAAAGTGGATATCACCCCATACTGAGGGACCCCTGAAGACTTTGGTGACACCCAGGTCCTATACAAGTGGGGATAGCCCCAGAGATTGATGCCTAACTAGTGGGCTCTTCATTGGCATCTGTGTTCCTGAGAGTGACAGAGTTGGACTCAAATAAGTCATCCCTGCACATGGTCCATCAGTCCCTTCTACTCAAACCTATTTGTGATGCAGGAGTTTTTAGGTTTACTTCCAGAGACTGTATCCTCTGGCCCACCTATGTACCAGCTGTGCCTGGAATCTCCGTGGAGCTGCAACTCCTACCCTACAGCTCAATGGACTCATCCAAGTAAACTGGTGAGGAGATGACGATGGGCAACAGCCAGCCCAGGGAATGGAGAGGGCCTGCAGCTGAAGGCAAGGTAATCCCATCCACTATATCCATGAAGCTGCTTTTAAACAAAAAGAAACTATGTCATCAGGTCAGAGTGAGTAGTGCAGAAAGCCCTGGAGTCTGAGGAGTGAAAGAAGGGATGGAATAGCCACAGGGGTGGGGTGCAGAGAACATGTGAAAGGGTCAATGGGGGCACAGGGCACAGAGAGGCTCATGAGGGTGAGCACAGGCCACATGGTCCTGCTTGTCTCACAAAGCTGTTGCTTTTATTAAGAGCTTGTGATTTTGGGGCCACTCTCTCCCTCTATCATGTCCTATCATTCGAGCCTCCTTGGGCACTGCCCAGTCAGCAGGGCCTTTGGCTCCACATTAGGAAGACCCATTTGACCACATGATGGGGTATCAACAGTATGATGAGAGATAGGCCCACAGGTCCCCCTCCATACCACCTTGACACTCTCAGGCCTTGGTGCCCCTCTCCTTTGTCTCTCCTTTCCCCTTCCATGATCCACAGCCCACAGCCCTGGTGTCTTTGGTTATCTCCTCTCCATATCTTACAGCACCAACAGCAAACTAGCACCTAGAATGTGTAAGACCCTCCTGAGCCCTTTCAAACTACAACTTGCAATATAAAATCAGGATGTTATGCTGCTTAGAAACCCTGGGAGGAATTTGTGGCAAAGAAAGCCAGAAAGAGGCTCCAGGGACTCACGGTGATCACCGAGAAGAGAAGACCATTAAACTTGTGCCCAGCAAGATACCTCAGAAACACAGGCCGGAGGATGGGATATCCCTGTCTGCTCTGAATTTGGTGAGCACTCTTTGAGGTGAAAATTCACTCTTTTTATGTAGAAGCAGCTGGGAGGACTTTATCATTTCTGGAAATCATAAGGAATGGGCCTACCCACCCAGTCTGAGGATCAGGCCCTGTCGTCTCAGGCCCTTACTCCCCAACTCTGCAGCCTGTAGAGTCATCACAGGCCCAGGGCCCTGGAGGGATTACCTATGGGTGAGGGTGAAATCTGGAGGCTGCAGTGGGGCCTGTGTCACCAGGAAGCCCCCCACCTGCACATCTGCTGGTCCACTGTTAGGTCCTGGACCCTCTTCCAGATATGTGCTCAAGGAGTTCACCCAGCTCAGGTCTGTGAATCCTGCACACAAAGAAATTGCAAATCCACCTGCCAGGAGGAAGAAGCACAGACCCTTCAGACCTGACCTGAACCTGAAAGCAGAGAGGCAGGCTGCAGCATGGATGTGGGTGGTGCATGGCCATGGGAATCGGCCTCACCCTCTCCCAAGGTCTCAGCATCTCTGAGAAAGTCTCAGTCACTCCAGAATTTTCCACTGCTTTTCTGCTGTGTCTTTGCTTCAAAGGACCAAAACAAATTTTGATTTTGCTGACTTCAAATTTAGCTTTGTCCCAGGTGTGATTAGGGAAAATTCCAGGCTTCATGCCTGTCCTGGTCCCAGGAACTAAACACCAGATTCCTCACCTCCCCATCCTCATCAGCCATAAGAAATATGTGGCTTAGGACACCACAGGCTTCCTTTGTGGCTGCTTCCACACATGGCTAGACCAGCTGCACTTTGTCCTTCTCATTTCACCTGCAACTTGGGATTTACCTTATTCTTTTACACTTTCAGCTTCAGTTTTACCTAGTCTCACATAGGTGTAAAGTATGACTACCTTACTTTGACCTCTCAACTTTCACTCTAACGAAAGGATTTTTGGAGTATCTTTCATTCCTAAAGCCAAGTTACCATGGACTTGAACAGTTTTGAGTGGACAGAAATTTAAGAGATGAGCTAGTTGAGATTCTAGGATCTTTTCTACCCTGGTGTCAGACACAAAAATTACATCTGCTTGGCCAGGCCTGCAGCCCTTCCCTCCACCCTGTCCAGCATTCACATCCATGGAGTGACCACCTGACTCCAGGGACCAGCTGTGCAGGATGCTCCAGTCAAATGAAATTTTGTGGCCATTTCCATCCCTCTGTTTCTCTTCCCTGAAAATAAAGGCCCTCTCAGGTAAAATGAATATATCATAAGTGGTAATTTGATCATCTCTTGTTCAAACACAGTAGAAGAATGTATTATACCTCCTGCCTCCAAGAGAAAAAGAAGTATACAGTCACGATCCCAGAACAGACAGGTGTGTAAGGTCAAGGGTAAGGTGAACAGCAGGTGTGAGATGTCCACAGTTCTGCATGCTCAGGAAGCACATGGAAGGGCCATGGCCAATGGGTGTCTGAGGAACAATGGGTGTCTTGGGAACAGGTTAGGGGACTAGGTGGGGTAACTGGCTGTGGTGGTTTGGAACTATGTACCCCAGAAAAATATGTTCTCAAACTTAATCCTTTATATGGGTCTACTGATGAGGTTACATCAGTTAATATGTGGCCCAGCTGAATCAGGATGGGCCTTACTCATATTACTGAAGGTCTTATAGGGAAGGTCACAGAGAAAGAGAAAGCCAGAATGAGCAGCCAAAGGTGAAAGTCAATAGAAGCTGGAATAGAAAGGAGAAGACAGCAGAGGCTGCCATGTGCAATACCATGTGACAGAAAAGCCAAGGATCAAGGATCTCTGACTGCCAGCTCCAGAATGAATCAGTTTCTGGGAGAAAGCGTCACATTGATGACACATTGATTGTGGGTTTCTCCTTCAAAAAAAAATGAGTAAATAAATTCCCATTGTTCAAGCCAACCTTTTACTCTGGCAGCCAGGAAACAATCACAGTCCAAGCATCTGTATGTATCCCAGTGCATGGGCAGTCAGCAGAGAATTCTACAGACCTGGCAAGAAGAACAAGGAAGCTAGCAGATTACCAGTGAAATCCCTCCTCTTCTTTGCTGGTCCCTGGTGTGAAGAACAGCTCCCCTCATTCCAGCCTGAAGTCTGCAGTGACTGGACATCCCCACTCACAGACCCCAGGACCCAGTCAGCCTCTGGGATAAATATGACAGACAAATGTGAATCTACAATGGTTAAAGAAAGGGGACAGTTGAAAGAGCAACAGGAAAACATGGAAAATCACTTCCAGGGGAGTAAGGCCCTAGCTCCTTCCTTTCTTTCTCTGCTGAGGGAATAGTATTTCCAACTCTGAATTCTGTTCCTGCAAATTGCCAATCAATTGTGAGGACAGATAAGAACTCAGAAGTTTATCTCCCAGGCACCTTATCTTGCAAAGTTCACTGAAGACATTCTCTAACAAGAATCCTGAGAGAGAAGAAGATACAATTGAGGAAGCAGTGGAGCAAACCCAGACAAGCAGTTTAGGAGCTCTAGTTAAAGAGGCTCCACCCCAGGCCTAGGGAGGGCTCACTGCAGATGGAAACAGGAAGAAGGATGGTGCCCAGCAGCAGGGACTTCAGATAGATGGCTCAAATGCTGGAAGAAGTTAAAGATGTGATCAAAGTAGGTAATGTAAGAGAAAAGAAAGGCAATGAGGAATTCCAGGAAAAAAAGTTTGAAGAGAAAAAAATAAGTACATATATAAAACCCTAGAATAGTATGGAATTTAGTAATAGGATCCCAGTCTTCTCCTCAAAAGGTGGGAGGCCACAAGATCCTGCTGTATTTTTAGGTATTCAAGGCTACAATGATAACTAGGAAAGAAACTACAATAATGATATTTCTACCATGGGAAGAGGGTGCAGGAGATCTGGGGAGTGTAAGAAGCTCACTCTTTTCTGTCCAGCAGGTAGTAACAGGTGAGGTCAGGGGGCACTGGATGGGGGAGCAGAGGGACAGCAGCTCTTTCCTTCCTTTTACTTTGACTCCTTCTACACTGTCTTACTCTTTAGCCATGTGTATATTTTATTGGGTAAAATAAAGTAAAAATAGTCAGCAATAACTGTGGGAAGTGCCTTTGTTCCAGTGGCACAGGTTCTGGGTCTAATCGGTTGACAATGGATGAAAGTGAACATCCTGGCCCTTCCACCCTTCTGCCCCTCAAATAAGAGAGAAGCAGTCATGGCATCTGGTGCAGAAGTAATTGTCCTGTCTAGAGCAGACCCAACTGTGGGGCTGGGATTGTCCAGGGCAGTGAGGGGCACAGCTGCACTAGTGTCAGGATGGGGCATCATGAAGTCCAGCTCCTGGCCCTGGACCAGCTGTCAGCTCTGGAAATAAACTTCCATGGATGAGGTCAGTGTGAGGGCCATCAGCCACACTCCTGTGGTGACCAGTGTGGGGTCTTCCAGGTCACTGCTGGCAGAGAACAAATGCCAGGCCCAGGGCTGAAGGGGGTCCAGGAGGCAGCATGGAGGTCCAAACCCTCACCATCTTGGTGCCCTGCAGACCCATAGGACAAGCAAACACCACCCATCAGAGGGCAGAGGCTCCTGCAGGCTGGCACCTGGTAAAATACTTCTGCCACATTTGGGCATCTGGGTTCCCATCTGGGCTCAGCCCTAACCAGCTGTGGTGTCCACACATCAGGAGTCACTCTGTTCTCCCCTGCCCTCCTGTAGCATGTGAGAGGAGAGGACTAGAGGCTGGGCTTGAGGGGCTGGCCCCAGGGACACTTAATTAAGATGGTTTCTGGAAACCTGAAACTCATTAGCAGTTGTGTTTCCAATGGCTGCAAGTGGAGCACTGAAAACTTGAAGACTGAAAACTGAGAAGACTGAAAACTGAGAAGGATTAGCAACAGCATCAAAGAGGAGTCAACACATGATGATGTATTAAAGCAACACCTGGCAGCTAGTAACTAGTAATTTACAGAATTAATTTACATGAATGTTCACTGTCTCTCAGACTGAGCTCCAAGTCTTTGGTTAACTCCAGATAAGATCTAAAGCAACTCCACTTGGCAGGCCCAATCACTAGCTCCAATTCACATGTGGGAAAACAGAGGCACAGAGAGGTCAGATGAACCTGCCCAAGGTCACACAGCAAGGTGGGCCTGGGCCTGGAAGTGAACCATCTGGGAAGCCCTGAGAGATTCTGATGTCAGAAAATTTAAAGGAAAAGGAGGAACAGATGCACAACAGGGTCACAGGCAGGCCAGGATGGGCCTTGGCCCTGGCTTGAGTCCTGGCCCGGCCTCAGAAAGCTGTGTGGGCCACCAGCACCCTCATTATTGTTCCAGCAGCTGTGAACTTATCAAAGGAGAAGCAGAGGGGGCAGGGACAGTGCTTAGACACACCACCTGGAGCAGAGGAGGAACTTAGAAAGGGTTAGCTTAACTAACCCAATGACATTTGAAAACACAAAATACTAGAAATATATAATGACAGCTGTACACTATACTTTTAAGTCTGCCTCTCACACTATTAGAAGGAAGCTAATAGTGTACCTGTGGCCATGGTACAGCTGTCTCTGCTCTCAGTCTCCAAGGACCACCCTCACCCAGCCCTGCTCTTTCATCCTCAGAGCAGAGCAGGGGCTGAACAGGTGAGGTGGTCCCACTGGCCATGGAGACAACAGTACCTGGGATGCAGCGGCTTTGAGAGGGTCTCCTCTCCAGGAATTTCCAGGGCCAAGTCCAGTGGTTCCCACAATCCTTGGGTGGCCTCCAGTGTCTGCAGAGGGTCACATTCCTGACTTCCTGCTGAAAGTAAGGCGGAGTCAGAGGGAAGGGAGGCTAGGATCTTTAATGCCTGCTTTCTTCCACTTGCAGAGTTAGGTCTTCTGAGCAGGTTAGAAGATGGTATCACCACTGCTTCAATCCACTGTCCTTTATTGCTTGGTCTGTCTTCAATCTTAACCAACAAATCAGAATTATGAATCCTTGACACTCCCAAACCATGACACTGGGCTCAGTGGTCCCCTCGCTCTGGCAGCACCATGACCTTATCTCCCAAGCAACTCTTGGCCCTGGCTGCATATGAAGCTGTAAACACAGAGTGGCTGCCACAGCCCCACCTGCCCAATACTTGGTCACACAGAAACCTCAAAGCTCAAGCTGAAGACAGCTTCAGCTGCATCATTTTCACTCCTTGATGAAAAATTGACCCAAAAACACCTAATGGTGAACTCTAGCCCCCAGGGAAACCCCTGAACCTGCAAGTGTGCACTGCCCCTGCCTGACCAGATGGACACAGGGTGAATGTGAAGCTTGACAGATGCCAGCAGCCCACTCTCAAACTATGAGAAGCCTGGGCCCTCATGCCACTCACCTGACAGCACAGGCCTGTCCCCAAACTGGGCCTTCCCTCAACCTCTCTGTCCTCAGTCTGGGGAGAAGATGTGGCCAGGAGGGGGTTTTGGTGCCACATGTAGGTGGCAAAACCAGGTGCAGACCTGCTCCACTGTCAAGCTCATCTCCAATGCCAGGTGCTCCTGCCCAGGACAACAAGATGACCAATCAGCCAATAAGTCCAAGTCCACTCTCATCTCTCCAAGGGCAGCCATGGGAATATGTGGGGGTGCTGGAGGTCCACCCAGCTGCAAAGTCACAAGTTTGCTACCAAGCATCCATCTGGACAAGGTGAGAGACACACCTGTAGGGAGTCCGTGGGAACAGCCCCTGCTGCCCAGGTGCCACCCACATGGTGGCACCCAGAGGCCACCTGAAAAGCCCCAGTGTCATGGCGCTGGCAGAATTGACTCTCCTGTGGATGGTACAAACCATCCCCAGTGGGGCACACCTCCATTTGTGGGTCTCCCCAGGTGTGACCAAGCCCCCAGAGCATCTGCACCTGTACTGGTGACTTTTCTCTCTATCGTAGAAGGACCAGAGCTCAGAGAATAACCAGGATGATTTGGGGCCTCCTCCTCCTCCAGTGAGGGCTGCCTGCCCCTCTGGGTCTCTCCTGTGCTGTATGGTGAACCCTGAGGGATGGGACACCCACCTGCTGGGCTCACACCACCCCATGGGCTTCTCTCCATGGTGATCCCTTGCTTTCTCTCCTTCTCTCACATGGTAAGTGCTCAGAGCCTGCACACAGGAGATGCTTAAGGTACATGGATTAAATCCAGCTGACTGGCAATGTTTTGGCTCCATGTGACAAAACAATACCTCTGTGTGTGCAGATGATCCATTTGGGGCAGAGATGCCCATCTGACAATAAGCCCCTGTCCTGGGGCCACCAGGTCACAGTAGATGAGGAACTCCCAGGGAACCTGGACCTGTCCCTGGAGGGGAGACCCCTGGAGGGAGATATCTGGGAAGAAAGCCTGAGGGGAGCATACTAAGGGGAGCATCCTGGAGAAGACAAAGCTTGAAGGAACTTCCTGGGTTTCAGACTGTCCATAAGGAGCACCCCAGGAAGGGACAGCCTAATCAGGAAGCACTCTAGGGGAGGAGTGTCTGGGAGAGCATCCTGTAAGGGAGTATTTTGGGGGAAGCATCCTAGGGAGCAGTCTGGGTGGGGAGCACTCTAGAGGGGAGCAGCTTGTGGGGGAGCATCCTGGGAAGGAACAGCCTAGGGAGGGCACAGTCTGGGTGAAGCAGCCCCACCCTCCACTCTCACCCTTTGGGCCTTGTTGGGGCTGGTGCCCACACCCAAGGTAAAATCCTGCAGCTTCTGGTGAACCTCTCTGGGTAAGTTCTGGCTCTTTAGACCCTCTGGACAGAGGGAGGAGGGGTGTGGGTGCCTGGACAAGAACAGTGAGGAGGAAGATAATGAGAACAGGGACCCCCAAGTCTGCCCCGCCTCCCCTCAACCTCTCTGTCCTCAGTCTGGGGAGAAGATGTGGCCAGCTGCCTCCCATAAACTCAGAGGTGCACAGGCAGAGGTGCTGGCCACTTGCAGTGTCTACCAGGGGAGGGCCACAGGTCTGGGCCACAACTGGGCTCCTGACTCCCATGGGGTCCACCCCTGAGCCTGGCTCTTTCATCAGGTCCCAAGACCCTTCCCACCCCCCACAGAAGCTTGGCACTCAGCAGCTTTCTGTGGAAGAGTGTTGTATGTGTGAGGAAAGGATCAATTGTCAGTTTTTCAGCCACTGTTTCCCTGGGTGTCCCTGAGGGTGGGGCCAGAAAGGGCAGGACCCTGAGAGGACAGGACTCAGATTGGAGGGACCTGGAGTGGACAGGACACAGAGTGGGTGGATCCCAGCCTGGGCAGGACCCCAAGAGGGTGGGACTCTGAAGGTTCGGGACCCTAAGTGGGTAGAACTAGGAGTAAGCAGGAAGTGGGGTGGGGGGACCCCGATTGGGTGGGGCCTGGGTGAGGGAGACTTAGAGTGGGGGGACATGCAATGCAGGGACCTGGAGTGGGGGTTCATAGAATGGGGGACATGGGGTGAGGGTGACCCTGAGCAGGTATCACTAGGAGTGAGTAGGAAGCAGAGTGGGGGAACCCAGAGTGGGGGTGCCTAGAGTGAAGGGACGTGGAGTGGGGGAACATGGAGTGGGGGAACATGGAGTGGAGAACCTGAAGTAGAGCCACACTGAATGGGCTGCCTACTCACCCAGTCAATGGCTCCTGGGATTCTCCACCTCTGGGCAGAGCTGTGCCCTGGAGCTGAACTACCTGTCCCTCTCCAGGACCAGTCCCCTGAGATGATGGCCTCCACCAGCCCCTTCCCTCACCTGCTGTCTGCTAGAAGCAGAAACTGCACACCTGCCGCTCTCCTCTCTTTTCCTCTCAGCCCCTGCTCTGGCTGCAGTGGTGCTGGCACTGTGGGCTGAAGCATCCTCCACCCCAGAGCATTCTCCCACCCTGGCCACCTCAGCTCCTCCCTCTTGTCACCTCCTTGCTACCTGCCCTGGGTCCCTGGGGTCCTGGCTGGGGCCTCCTCCTGTGGTTACTCTTGAAATGTAAATGACCCTCAGATGGTTCATCTCATGCAGAGTCCCCAGCCTCATCCTGTACCCTCCTCATTGCCTGGAACCAGTGGAGAGGGCTAGGAAGCAGTCCCCACACCCATGCCAGCCCCAATCCCTGGGCAATCCCTCTTGGTAGGTCCTCATGTGCCTGCAAGCACTAGAGGCTCTGGGCCCTCAGTGCTGTCACCATACTCACTGACTCTTGCCACTCCCCATTCTGCACAGGCCCCCCGGCCTGGAAGAGTCCATCCCCCACCACACCTAAACCTTCTGCCATGCTTCTTTGTCACAAACATGAGCTGGTCACACTCACCCACACTGTCCAAATTCCATTTGGGGAAGGCACAACTGCCAATGAGTCTCCAGCACATACCTTCTCAGTGGACACCCAGCACCTGGGCTGCCTGTGCATCTGCCTCAAAGATGCCTTCACCCTTCTGCACTCCCCTCTTGCCCCATGCCCCCCACTGCTCATGTCCACTGAAGAACTTGGTACTAATTTCCCAGTGATGGAAAGTAACCAAGGGAGAAGTGCCTCCTTGTCCCACACCCAACCTGCTCCCAGGCTGACCACTAGATCCCGGGTGGTTCCCTGCCTTGCCCAGGACTCCCTGAACATCCACCTCCTTTTAGCACCATCAGTCTTTCTTCTCTGAGTCATTCCCTTAGCTGGGGTGTCCATAGATCTCCCATCTCACACACTGGCCTCTCCAGCCTATCCCACCCCACCCCACTAGCTGCCTGTGATTCTGCTCCCCACTCCCACAGCACCTTTCAAAAATACTAGACTCCTGCTGCTGACTCCATGTCCCACACTCTCCGTGGCACAATCCAACCTGCCTGCCACACCACTGCATCATGGCCCAGCTCAGTAGCCACCTCCATCTAACAACCCTCCTGAACAGACCTCATCTGCTTGGCTTCCAGAACACCATACCCTTCTGATGTCCCTCTTATCTCACCCACCATGCCCTCTCAGCCCTCTCTGCTAAAATCCCCTCACCCCTTTCTGTCTGAAAAGTTCAGGAACGAGTCCTTGAAGGTCAGAGAAGCAAGGTCTCAGCCCTCAGCCCTCTCTCCCCATCTTTCACTGCACCAGAGTTGAGCACAACTTAACATATCTCCTGCTAATAGTTGAGAGCTGTTGAAGCAGGATAACAGTTTCCACTGCTATTCTCTATACTTCTGTGTAAACTAGAAATTTCCATAAGAAAAAAGTGATGTACAAATAGCTATCTGCTGAAGCCTTGATATCCAAGTGCCTATTGAACAACTCCAAGATGTCTACACATCACACACCCAAATGGAACTCCATTCCTCCCTCTCAAAATCTCCCCCAGTGCCCAGGATCATGGAGAGCTTGGTGAGGAGCACCGTGCCAGAAGCCTCCTGCCATTCTTCCAGGACAGGAGGACAGTGACTGTTCTCTGTGCTGGCAGAGTGGACCCCCAGCCTGAGAGGCCATGCAGAGCTTCCTGGTGCTGTTGTAGGAGAGCGAGGACTCTTGTCCACCAGCCGTGGAACTGGTGGCACTTGTGGAAAGTCTGTGCCAGGACCTGCAGGATGACCTCACCCAGTGAAGCCCTTGGTGGAGGCCCTGCTGGAGACCAAGCTCCAGCTGCACCTGTTGGACAGTGAGGATGTGGTTATGGTGTGTGTGCATACTGGCCTGGCAAGAGTAGCACCAGGCCACCCACCAGTTCCTGGAGGTAGGCCTGGGCAGAGGGACAGCAACACAGAGGACAGTGTCATCAGCTCAGTTGGGTGGTTCAGGGAAGCCTCTCTGAGGAGAACAGTCACTGCAGCACTGGCCTTGGTCACCACACAATGCACATGGCACTGCCCACACCCTCCTCATCCTCAGACCTCCTCCATGCAACCCACCTGAGTAATGGCAGGGGTGGGGGCCAGATGCCCTTGAGAATTTCCTCCCAAACCCTCAAAGAACACAGTCCCGTGCATCTGGTTGTTCCCCCAGCTGTCCCCACCCATACTCACCCTGGGTCCTGGGATCAGCCGCTCCCCACCGCCATTTACACACTCAGGGCCTAACACGTGCTCCAGGAGCCTCCACCTGCATTGTCGGAAAAGGCAAGGGCGCCAACGGCACCACAGCCCACAGCCGGGGCCACACTGGGTCGTGGGTGCAACAACTGTGGGCTGCGCCGGGCTCCAATCCTGCCCATTTGGCCTGACCCCACCCCTCATTCTTGGTCTGCATTGCTTCCTGTGCATGGGAGATGGGGGCAGCCTTGGCAGTTTGCAAAGCCCTGCCTAAGGAATTGCCTTTCCCCCAGGAGGGCACTGGGCCTTTCAGATCAGAGCTTCCGGACCCTGCAGTGAAGGGCCCTGGGTGGCCCCGTGTCCCCCTGTGCTTCTGCACCCTCAGACACCCTCTCTGCGCCCCTACCCTGAGCTCTCCTGCGATCTGCCAGGGCAGAGTCCTGCTTGTGGTAGGCAAGGCTTCAGGCGCCTGAAGGAGAGCCCACCACTCAGATCAGGCCCTTAGGGAGTAGATCCTGGCGGGCAGGTAGACTGTGAGCAGGGTGGTGGGGGGAGGTGCTGGGACTCCCAATCCTGCAGTCGAGGGGGATGGGGAGGGTGGAGGAAGTGATGTACTTTGAACAAACCCCCTTCTTTGACCCCAAGGTACTCTGCAGAGTCAAGGTTGGTTCTGGAGATACTAATTGCAGAAGGGGCTAGGATAGAATATGCCTTGGTCCATAGCTCCATGGCACAGGCACCCCCCACTCCCTTTGGCCAGCACCACCCCTTCTGGCTCCCGGGAGCTGGACAGGAGGAGGATGGCACCTTTGCAAACCCAGACCGCAAGAAGGCAGCTGGCCAGTTCTGAGCAGAGGCTCCTGTGGAAGATGCAGGTCCTTCCACCTGGGGGTGGTCTGGGGGTCCCTGATGAACAAGCTGGAGGGGCAGGAGGGGGTGACTTTCAGAGAAGGGCTCTGCAGGGCAACCTCAGAGCCTTTGAGCTTTGCCATGACCCCTGAAGACCCAACCTGTCCTTGACCCTGGACATGCAGGCTCAGCTGTACAATGGAGAATAGGGAGTGAGGCCTGAAGATGTCCTGGGGATGCTCAGGGTTCTCCCTGACCTGGTCAAGTAATTGTTGGGTACTTACTAAACTGCTAAAATCCTGGCTTAAGAAAACTAGTGAATATGTGAGTGGTAAACATCCTGGTGAATACCAGGCTTTCCTTCATAGAACTTGCAGTTTTAAGGAGTAAATCAAAGGCTGGGTTTGAGCCTCCACAAGCAGGGAAGACCTTCTCAAGGTGCGAGATGGAGGCTTTGCACTGGCTTTTAAAGGGTGGGGCAGGGCTACCTGGAAAGAAAGAATTCTGACTTCATGGCTCAGGGTGTGCAAAAGAATTAGGTAGGAAGGTAAATATTTTAGCATTAGTTCAAGTGAAAATCTGAGAACACTCCATGGGGTTGGTGGCAGGTTTGCTACATAAACCACAGATGTGCGGAGGGTGGACTAGGAGTCAGAGGAAGTCCACTTCCTGGCCTGAAAGGTGATCATGATACATTGTACAATAAAAATGGCATGCTGAAAAACAGCTTTCAAGACAGGAGCCCACTTGGAGTGCTTAGAGGTAAAATGATATGTGCCATGATACTAAACCCTGATTGCTTCGGGTAGGATGAAATAATGAGGCATATTCATTTTCTCCTTTTTGCTTATCAATCTTTTTTGGTTTTTATAAGATGATGTCATAGTTTTCTGTTTTTAAGTTTTTTTTTTAAGAAGTGGAAAGGCCAATCAGAGGTATTAACAGGGTTGGGTCAGAGCCATTGTGACAATCAAGCATTGGACAAGTGTGGAAAGTGGGATGGAAATGAAAGGATTTCAGTCTGCATTTGAGCAATTCCTGCTGCAGCAAATCTCCCACTTATGGTGAATCTTTCTGGGAATGAGGTCATAGGGCCTTTTTCTAGGATGCAGTAGATTCTCAGTGAATATACTCCTCATCACCCATAAAACACTAATAAATTTTAACTGGCAATGTAACCTGCCAAAATGTCAAATAAAGTACTGTGCAATATTAAATGAGATTTAAAAACAATTCCACAAATTCTATGAGTCTAATTTTCATTGTTTGAAGAGCAGTTACCTTTTTTGGTTGCTGTGCACTCAATTAGTCCCAGGTAAGATGTTTCTGTTTACAAACAGTGTCTTACTTAAGATTTTGAGATAGGCTGACTGTTCCCTTTTTACCATAAAGAAACAGGTCCAGTAAATTGTTAAACACTTTTCAAAAGACCTCTGCCTGTAATTGGCAACTCAGAATTTGAAACCATGGTTGTCAGACACTAAAGCCCACACTCCTAACCTCAGCACTTCAGGACAAATTCTTTATAAACTTCATATCTAATGGAGCTGGACATACCAGCAAAAGGCAGTGCCAGCATGTATTTAATCAATGCCCATTGCAAACATAGACTGTCTTTCACCTTCTTCCTTCTGTCTAATGTGAAATGTAATCTTTAGGAGATCTTAAACATACTTGCTCAGTATTTCTCAATCTTCTCTTCTCACCTGAACCCAGATTAGATTGAGGTGGATTATCAGGTCAATTACTTAATTGTTGTGTAGGGCAATGTACTGATCCTCTCTGAAAACTAGGGATAGTGACAGGAACAATGCCATCAACTTGAGATGTTTGGGATCATGATGTCATCATCATTTTATTTCCTGTATACACTGTTTATTCTTAAAACATTCAGCATCAGGTATTGCAAGTTCCCCTTATCCATTTCCCCCTTCATAAATTTTCTGGCAATTCCTGCACTTTCCTCCATCATAATTTGTTGAGCACATTTTAAAAAAACCTCCTGATGGACAGAAGTCTGGAAGTTAAGCTTCTTAGGGACTCCCCTGAGTAACTAGCAGTACTATTTCATGGGTATGAAAGACGTTTAAAGAGAAAGTCTAAGATCATTTATATTATTAAAAGGAAAGCTAAAAAATGTAACATGAAACTATGGCATAATAAATCTACATGTGAAATATGAATATGGGTAAAATTGCATATATAAGACCAATTTTCTTTGAAGCTGAACAAATATATGTTTATACTATAAGGTGTTCCTATAATACCAAAAAAAACCCATTATGCTAAGTGAAAGAAACCAGGCACAAAGTACTACATATTGTATGATTCCATTTATATAAATTGTAAATATAAATCAATTTATAAAGATGAAATTAGATTAGTAGCTATATAAGGCTGAGGAAAGACTGCTAAGGGGTTTGGAATTTTTTCTTTTTGGAGCAATGAAATTATTCTAAAAATTTTTCTGATAATGAATATACAACACTGTGACTATACTTAAAGCCATTGATTATACACTTTGGATAGATCATATGGTATGTGACTATATCTCAATAATACTGCTTAATAAATTTATAAATGTGCAAGAACTGGGAGAAATAGCAGCTATGTATATCAGGGGATCCAAAGAGAGATTGAGAGGTGAAGAATTTTCTTGTTTGATTATTTGTCTGTTTTTTGTTTGTTATTATATTATTAAAATAATGAAAATGCTCTAATAACAATTGAAGTGATGAATGCATAAATATATGATTATACCAAATACAATTGATTGTACACTTTGGATGAACTATTAATAAGTATCAATTTTGATGGGCACAGTCCTTCTGGTCCCATCAAATGGAACAGAATCCCCAGGACTCAGGCTTCTAGGTAGCTCTGTGTGAAACAGACATATTCCAGGAGAGGAAAGAGGGTGTCTGATGTCCAGGGTAGTAGCCCATGGAAGCCAGAGGGAACATGGATGGAGCTTGAGGGAGTAATTGAGTCCTTCCTTTCTTGGGAGCTGGACAATGTCCTCAGAAGTCAGACTGGGTGGGGGCAGGGAATGGGAAAAGAGAAGCCTCAATTTACAGCAAAACTAAAGGAGATACTTAGGTATGGCCCTTTTTCTTGCTGTAACAGAAATGATTCACACTTACAACCTTGCTCAGTCAATGAGTTTGAGAAGTCTGTGCCTCCAGTTGAAGACAGAGATTTTTCACATGAGACAAAGCCCTACAAGACCTCTCCCCTGAGGTATGGTCCAGGCTTCCCCCATGAAGTTCTGCCTCTGTAATCCTGGACTCAAGCCTCACTCCTCAAAGCAAGGACACAGCAGGTGGGGCCAACCCTCCCTGCAGCCTGGGACCATAGGGCCAGACCATGATTTCCTGAATATTTTTTCTTCCAAACAGGCCTGGGAGTAAGGTGAGGTGAGTGAGGCATCAAAAAACTGAGTCATCAAGATAAGTAATATCTTGATGCAATATTCCTAAAAATTAAACGTAATGCCAAAGAATCTGTGATGACAGCAATTTCAAAATTTTAAATATACACAGGTCAGCATTATTGATACTTTCTTTTTGGTCAGGCTCCAAGGGGGCTGAGTAGCAATGTTGCACCCAGACAAAGCCCCATTCACCAGTTGTAATCCCTCTTTTCCTCAGGTCCTAAATCAGATGTGGGGAGAGGGACAGGCAGCTTAGAGCCCAGGTTCTGTTGATGGAGCATAAGTGCCAGATGCCCTGCTCAGGCCACCTAATCTCCATAAGGACCCTGTCATTATACTGCAATTTATTATTTTATTTTTTAGTGGATAACCCAGGGCTTATGATACACATCCAGCCTACCTTCCAGAACATTACACCAACTCCTGTGTAGTGTGAGAACCTAACAAACAGTCCACATCATCCCGTTCCTCCCTCCCATCCCTTGTGCTTTTACTGTCACACTCTTGACTTTCACTTATTCCATAACACACAAGACACTACCAAGTTTTCTTTAGACAATCAGTTATCTTTTAGTGTGGTTAAAAAGGATTAAATGTATGCTATATGTTCACTTTCTTTTTCACTGTTTCTTCTCTTCATTTCTTTTGTAGATCCAATTTTTAGACTAGTTAAATTCATTTGCCTGAAGAACTATTTTAGCATGTTTTGTGCAATTCAAAATCTTTCATTTTTAAAAGGTTTTGTCTTTATGATAATTCTAAAATTTTCCTTCATTTTTGAAAGATATTTTTGCTAGGTTAAAGTGGCTTTCCTTTAGTCATTTTAAAGATCATCCTCCAATTTTCATAGTTTCGGACAAGTCTACTGTATTCCTTATTTTTGTTCCCCTATATGTCATGTTTTCAGCAGTATGAATATATGTTTAGGTATGGTGTATGTTTGTGTATATGTGTATGTGTATGTGTCTGTAGAGTTGATATTTATCCTGCTTGGTAGGTTCTGAGATTCCTTAATCTGTAGTTTGATGACTTTTATTACTTTTAGTCAATTTCCAGTCATTTTCAAATATCTATTCTGTTATTGCTTTTTATCTGGGATACCAACTATACATTTGTTGGGTCATTTGATGTGGTCCCACAGCTCTTGGATGCCCTATTCTGTTACATTTTACAGTTTTCTCTTTCTATTTCAGTTTAGATAACTTCTATTGACCTGTCCTCAATGATTCTTTCCTTGGCTGAGTTGAGTTTAGAGATGAGCCCACCCAAATAAGGCATCTTTCATCTCTATAATGTTGATGGGGAGAGCAGAATTTTTATTGCTTTTTTCCCCCTACATTTCTGCTTGATTATTGTTGATTTCACCTCTCTGCTAAAATTACCAAACTATTTAAGCCTGGAGTCTACCTTTCCCACTAAAGCCTTTAATATAATTTATAGTTATTTAAAATTCCGTGTTAGAAATAAATATTTATTTAATAAAAACAATAAAATTCCTTGTTGGATAGTGTCAAAATTAGGGTTTGTTATCTGAGTTCAGTTTTGTTGATTACTTTCTCTCTTGACAATGTTTTTGTTTATTCTCTTACTTTTTATTGTGGTAATAATTGGACAAAAGCCAGCCATATTCTGTGTGACAGTAAAAGTGAGATGAATAATATTTATGTTTCATGAGGCTCACACTTCCTCTGCTAGGCCATTGGTGTGGGAGGTTGAGTCAATCTAGTCAGTATTTGAGCTGGGTTTGGATTTTATTATTTGTTTACACAATTTCTAAAATTTATAAAAACTGTACCCTCCAAACAACTGCACCTTCTTTCCTCTCCATATCTCCTGGTAACCTCTCACCTACTGTCTGTGAATTTGCTATTCTAGATATGTCATATAAATGGAATCATAAATTACATTTCCTTATTTGCCATGCTTATTCCATACAGTAATGATTTCAATTATAGAATATATGAGAACCTTATTCTTCTATATGTCTGAATGATATTCCATAGTTTGAGTGTACAGGATGGGGAGACAGAGAGAGCACTGCTCAGCACTGAGGGCAGATTTATTAGTGGATGTGGCAAAGCGCTGGAGCCCCAGATGAGTCCTTTTGGAGCTTTCTGGGGGGGCATGTGAGGGACCAGGGAGAGGTCCCACACTGCAGGAAAGCAGGACCACCCACACAGGATGCAGCAGGAAGCATGTGGGGTCTTTTGTGCAGAGCAGCTGTTGGACCCCAAAAGGAGCTGGGGGCCCTGGTGGGTGGGTTTCATAATATTATGAAGGGGAAAAAGAATAAGGGGGAACATACCCTACCAGAAGTTGGATAAACTGCTAAGAATAAACAGTGTATACAGGAAACAAAGTGATTTTACCCCAAGGTCACCGGGAAGGCTTCAAGGTCAGCAGCCTGGCCAGGGATTTCCTAAGAAAAGCCCCCAAGGAACTTAAATCCATGGAGTAGAGAGGTGGGCTCATTAGGAGGGTGATCTAGATGGTCTTTCAGCCTTCTGTCTTCAGGAGTTAAAACAAATGTGTTTAATTCACTATGAAGGAGGAATATACAGAAAGTGCCAGAAATTTTCTGAAGAGGAAAAAGAATAAGGGGAAACATACCCTACCAGATGCTGAATGCATTAAGAATCAACAGTGTATGCAAGAAACAAAATGGTGATGACCTTCATGATCCCAACAATCTCAAATCGATGAGACCGATCCTATCCTATAACTATCCCTAGTTTTCAGAAGAGGAGAGATGGTACAGAGGATCAGTAAGTTTGCCAGGACACACAGATATTAAGCAATTGACCTGAAAATCCACCCCAGATCTAGTCTGCATTCAGGGGAGAATAGAAAATTGAGAAATACTGGGCAAGTATGTTTAAGATGTGCTAACAATTATATTTCACATTAGAGAGAAGGGAGAAGGTGAAAGACAGCCTAGGTTTGCAATGGGCGTTTGTTAACTACATGCTAGCACTGCCTTTTGCTAGTATACCAAGCTCCTTTAGATATGAAGTTTATAAAGAATTTGACCTGAAGTGATAAGTTTAGGAATGTGGGCTTTAGAGTCTGACTATTGTGGGTTCAAAATCTGAGCTGCCACTTACTGGCAGAGGTCTTCTGGGAAGTGTTTTAAAATTTACTAGACCTGTTTCTTGATGGTAAATAGGGAACAGTCAACCTAGCTCAAAATGTCAAGTAATACATTGTAAAGAGAAGCATCTTACCTAGAACTTCCTGAGGTGACAGCAATAAAAAAAAAGTAATTGCTTTTCAAACAATGAAAATTAGAATCTTAGAATTTGTGTAATTGTTTTTAAATCTAATTTAATTGTGCACAGTACTTTATTTGACATTTTGTTACATTGCTGGTTAAAATTTATTAGTGCTTTATGGTTGATCAGTATTTACACTAAGCATCTAGTGTGTGTTAAGAGAAAAGCCCCATGACTGCATTCCCAGAAAGTTTCACTGTAAGCGGGGGATTTGCTACAACAAGACATGCTCAAAGGCAGACTGAAATCCTCTCATTTCCATCCACTTTTCATCCTTGTCCCAATGCTTGAGCCTCAGTACAATTGGTCACAATGGCTCTGGCCCAACCCTGTTAATACCCCTGTTTTGCTTTCTACTCCTTAAAAATAAACTTAAAAATATAAAATCATGACATTATCATTTTATAAAAATTAGAAGTGATTGATGAACAAAAAGGAAAAAAATTAACATACTTTATTATTTCATCCCTCCAGGAGTAACCAGGGTTTAATAATGTGGCACATATCATTTTACCTCTATGCTTTCCAGGTGGGTTCCTGTCTTGAAAGCTGTTTGTAGCACGCCATTTTTATTGTACAATGTATCATGATCAAGTTTCAGGCCAGGAAGTGGTCTTCCTCAGACTCCAAGTCCATCCTCTGTACATCCGCGGTTTATGTAGCAAACCTGCCATGGTGTTCCCAGATTTTCATGTGAACTAATGCTAACATATTTACCTTCCTACCTAATTCTTTTGCACACACTAAGGAGTGAAGTCAGAACTCTTTCTTTCCAGGTAGCCCTGGCTCAACCTTTAAAAGCCAATGCAAAGCCTCCATCTCTCACTTGAATGCCATGGAGCTATGGACCAAGGGGCTTCCTATCCCAGCCCCTTCTGCAACTAGCATCTCCAGAACCAACCTTGCCTCTGCAGAGTACCTTGGGGACAAGGAAGTGGGGGTTGTTCAAAGTTCATCACTTCCTCTACCCCACCCCACCCCCATTGCAGGGCTGGGAGTTCTGGTGACCCCCACCCTCACAGCCTACTGGGTTGTGTGCACTTCTGCTCCCACCTGTTCACCAGCATTCATTCCCCAGGGCCTGCTTCCTAATGGTGGCCTCTCCTTCAGGGCTCTGAGGACATACATCCCACCAGCAGGATCCCGTCTTGGCAGGTCGCAATAGTGTGCAGGATAGGGGTGAAGAGAGGGTGCCGGAGGGTGCAGGAGCTCAGGGGAACTTGGGAAGCCCAGCGCCCTCGGAAGGCCATTCACCTCCGGGTCCGGAAGCTATGGTAGGACCTGTCCAGCCCCTTCCTGAGTGAAACGCAATACCGAGGGGCTTTGCAAACTACCAAGGGCGTCCCCCCCCGCGTCCCATGCACAGGAAACAATGCAGACCAGTTCGAGAGGCGGAGTCAGTCATCATGGGCGGGATTGGAGCATGGTCGCCGTCCACATTTGTGGCACCCACGTCCCCGTGTGGCCCTGGTTGTGGGCTGTGACACAGCTTTCGCGCCAGGTTCTTCCCGACCGCATGGGTGGAGGCATCTAGAGCACCTGATCGGCCTGAGTGGATGGAAATGTCTGTAGGGAGTGGCCTAGACAAGGAATCCCGAAAGGGTCTGCGTGGGAGCAGCTGGGGAAACAGCGAGATGCGCGGGACACGAGGGAAGCACCGCAGCGCTGAGAAGTGGGACCCCCACAGCAAGATGCGGTGGGGCATGCGTGGGCCCTTCCCTGCAGAGCGGTGGGCCTGCTCCGACAGATATCAGGGTGCTGGGTACGTGGGGGTCACCTGCAGGGCAGATGTCCAGTAGGATTACTCTGCTCCATTCCTCCCTTAATTACCCAGGCCTGGAAAGGCCACGGGCCCAATTCAAAACCAGGGTCCATAAATGAATCCCTTTCAATCTTAAATTCTGGTGTCTGCGTCAGACTGCTCACTTGCATTGGTGTCTTACCTCCAACCACCCCTCCCCATTCCCTGCCTCTTCCAAGAGTCTGGTGGGGGAAGAGTCTGTGCTGAAGGAAAAGGGGGTGGTGAGAGGAGACCCCCCCCCCAGTGGAAGTCCCAGAAACACTGCTCTTTCAAGAAGGGGTATGGGTTCTTCTACCCCTTACATGAAGTCCAGAGCGTCCTGCAGTGCGTGAGGTGGGCAGAACAGCATAGTCCCCCTTGGGCTGCTGGTGAAGGTCCCCAGTCAGGGTCTGTGGCCCACTGAATTCTGGGAGGCAGTATCCAGAGACTAAAGCAGTGACCCTGGTGGGGCACTGTGCAGAGGGAAGGAGTATCAGCAGCTGAGGCTGGCAAGAACCAGCCTGGGAATTCAAAGGGCACCAGCCAAAAGTCAGCTGGGATGGACAGAATGAGAAAGACAAAGCAGACCATGGGACTGGTGGGACAGACAGACCCAGCCATGTGCCCTTTATGGACTTGTAGGTTCTAGCTGCCCTTTGGAATGCAGTTTAGCCATATCAATGAATAATCTTGATGTGATATCCCACTCCTTTATTTTTTTTTTAATTTTTTTTTTAAATTTTTTAAAAGATACTTAGATTACATAAATGTTGTGCCCCACCTCCCACTCTTCCCACAATCTCCCACATAAACATCCTTCATTAGTGTGGCACATCATGTGCAATAGATATACACATCTTGGGACTTAACTTCACTCCTAGAAATCCATCTTATAGAAAAAAAAGTTCAGGGTGAACAAAGGCATTATGTTTGGAAAGGCAGGCACTTGGATGCATCTAAGTGTCCATGGGGTCACGCTTCAGCAAACTCTAGTCCTCTTTTGATGGAACATGTGTCAGAACATGTGTATATGGCTAGGCCATGGATGTGATATCAGGCAAGCTCAGGGTGGCAGATGCAGTCAGTCCCTGTCTCTGTTTCTGATGTGAAAACAGGTGTTTGTGCACATTGTGAGATTAGTAAAAGCTGAGGAAAAATGCAGAAAGCCCTCAAGTCCCACCAGTCAGTGCTTAGCTCTGGGGATCCAAGAAGAGTGTCTGCATGGGGAGAACCCATGATTCCCAGGTGGTAGCATGTTCTCTGGGTGTAGATGGGCATGGAGGCTAGCCTGCTGGTGTTAATTGTCCAGCAAACTTTAGAATTTGCCTGGACTCTCTGAGCTGGATGCCCACACCTGCCAAGCGGGAAACACTATGGGCTGCTTTGCATGCTCCATGAAGGGAAGTGAGCCAAAGCATATGCTCAGGACCTCACCTGGCCAGGGTCTGAAAGCAGCAGTGCTAAATAGGGGCTTTCCTTTCTTTGTGTCTTTTGTACATTGCATAGACCAGCGTCACTTTTACTTCTTTATGTTTTTCAGTATTTTTTGAGTAAAAGCTTGTTGTTTCTTCCTCCAAAATCAAAATGCTCAAAAGCAAACAGTGATACTAGTTCGGGTGCTTTAGTCAGTTCTTTGCTGCAATGGAAACATCTATGAGCCCTGGCCTGGTGCTTCCTGACTGCTCTGGAAGGCATGGGACATCCATGTGGCAGGTGCTGGGAGTTCCTGGTGAGGCAGGCAGTGATCCCCATCGAGGTGAGAGCATAAAGATGGAGTCAAACCCAGAACTCAAGTGCCAATTGTAGGACCAGAGTGGAGGACACTAAGTATCAGGGGACAGAATGTCCAGGTGGGGCTGTGTGGACAGGGTGCCCATGACAGGCCTCTCAGGTGCTTGGGCCAGCATGGCTGGGGGAAGAGGAGAGGAGAGGTTCAGGGATGGAGATGAGCTATAGGGGATAGCCCCAGGCACTCATCTAACAGTTGGCTAGAGTTGGTCTTGGACTGTGTTCTTTGGGGGATTGGCAGGAAATTTTCAAGGGCTTCTGACCCCTCTTCCCTGGCTTTTCTCCAGTGGTCTCCTATCACTCCAAGGTGCCTCATGGAGGTGGTCTGAGGATGCAGAGGGCATGAGTGGTACCCTATGAACTGCATGGTAACCAACCTGTCCTTTCATCACTGCTGTCTCTGTTGGCAGAGTGTACCCCCAACTTGAGAGGTGATGCAGAGCTTCCTAGTGCTGCTTCAGGAGAGTGGGGATGCCTACCCACTGGCCATGGACCTGGTGGCCCTTGCAGGAAGGCTGTGCTGGAACTTGCAGGTCAACCTTGACCAGGCAGAGCCCTTGGTGGGGGCCCTGCTGGAGAGCCAGCTCCACCTGCCTCTCCTGGAAGTGAGAATGTGGATCTGGTATGCACAGGAATGCTGGCCCACCAGTTCTTGGATGTGAGCCTTGGGTAGGGAGCAGTAGGGCAAGAGGGAGCTGCAGCCACCATGAGCACAGGCAGGAGTGCCCAGCACATGTCCAGGTAACACATCTGTGGGCCCAAGGCCCCTGACCTCATTTGACAGCAAACCTTACCCATGTGGGCATGAACATATTGAGGCTTTTATCTTCCTACTTAATATGATGATTCATATGGTTGATTATGGAATGCTGGCCCCAGGACAGGGATGATTCCAGGCTGTGCAGCTCAGTCAGGGCAGGTCGATAGGTTCTGTGAAATGTCCCTGATGGCTCCCAGTAGGTGAGGACTTGATGAAGTTATGACTGCAGACGCCCAGGCCAGGGTCCAACAGCCATGAGGAGTCACTGCCCAGTGGGTCAGGGCTTTTCTAGTGCCCTGGAGAGAATGCTGAACAATTCTCAGTGTCTCCAAAAGAAAATCTGGCCTCCTCACCACAACTGTCCCAAGCATGCATGGTCAGTGAATGCTTGTGGTATTCAAGACCAGTGCAGGCCACTGGGTAATCACACCAGGGTGGCTGATGGAGTTAAGTAAATGGCCAGCATGCCTGGGGCAACACTGCATATTCAGGTATCTGGAAAGTCCAGTTAACAGAAGCAGGTCATGTTAGGTCAAGGTGATCCATGTATTATGGCCAGGCACAGAAGGGTCCCTTGTCCCTCCCAGCCCAGAAAGCAGAGCCTGAGGCCAGTCTTGCTGGGGAAGGGAAGGTCCTTCTAGGCAGATGTGGGTCAAGCATGGCAGGCTGTGCTCCTCCTCCTCCAGGCCATGTGGCCCAAACCTATCCTATGCCTTCTCCTTGCCTTGTGCTCCCCCTGCCAGGACAGGTCTCAAAGCTGTGCTCACTTTGTGGCAGGGTTGAGGTGTTCCAAGGACAGTTGCCCTCTCAGGGGGTGTGTCCCATGGCCCTGTGAGGTAACCCAACACCCACAGGGCCACATTGTCAGTGGGTGGCCATTTTCTACTTTCACCACTTGGCCACTCAGGGGCTTTTGTAGACAGCAGAAGTAGGATTCACCCCAGAGCCCCTTCCTCTGTCCCAGGCATGATCCTTCCTGGAAGAAAGGAGTCTGGGTTCCAGTTCTCAAGCACTCCAGGAGGATGAAGGCAGTCAGGGCTCAGCATGCTCTCCTCAGCAGGGTTCCTGGGCATTGCTGGGAGGTGAGCAGGAACTGGTGCAGCTGTAGAATGACATCACTATGAGCTGCACAGGAAGAGGCTAGACATGGCCACACTGACCCCCATGCAGAGGTTCAGCTACAAGGAAGAAGTGTGCATGGGGTATGGGTTTGTGCTTACCCCATAGGACTCCTCTAGGAAGAGGTAGGCTATGGGCATGGTTTCAACTTACCATAGGGTTCCCCCAGGATGAGGTAGGCTCTGGGCATGTGTTTGTCCTTACTCCATGGAACTCCCCCAGGAAGAGGTGTGAGCTGGACATGGGTTTATGCTTACCCCATAGGGCTCACCCATGACCTAGGGACTGAGATCACAGGGCTAGGGACATGGGGCAAGAGAATCTTAAGGGGCAGGAACAGTCAGAACATATCACAAGTGTCCCCTTAACCCATGTTTCTCCAATGCCCACCATGTGCCATCACTGAGCCTGGCTCATCACCTGCTCTGTCAGTCAAGGCGATGACTGCAAAGGCAAGCCCCTCAGAACAGGGCACCACTGCAGGTCCTGTCCACTCCAGGCCCCCCACACCCATGGTACCATCCCACTCAGGTCCTGCCTGTGAGAAGAATTTGGATGCCTCTGTACCATGTGGGCTGTACTCATCTAATTGCCCATTGACTGCTCAGTGGCTACAGGGTCCCAGGGCCACTGGGGTTTAGTGACCCCAGTGGATACACATCAAGGATTCCTGCTGCTGTAGTCACCAGGAGAGGTGGCCCCACCAATGGGGACTCCCAAGCTAGGGTGATGAGGGGAACCCCCAAAGGAGCAGTGACTGAATAATTGACAGCTGATCCTTTGGCCACACAGCCCACTAAGCTGTCTCTCTTCCACAGGTCAGAGCTGCATGCCAAGCTCATGTACGGGGGGTGGGCAGGTTCCTGGGGACCACATGAAGTACCTGGGCTCAGGAGTGGGCCATGGGGTTTCAGGAGCCCTGTTGTGGCCCTAGACCTGTGGCCTTCCCCTGGGGTATGCAGGTGGCCAGCACCTCTGCCTGTGAACCTCTGAGCCTATGGGAGACAGCTGGTCACACCTTCTCCCCAGACTGAGAACAAAGAGGTGAGGGGGAGAGGAGAGAGCAGACTTAGGGGTACCTTTTCTCAAAATCTTCCCCTTCACTGTCCTTGTCCATGCACCACCATGCTCCCTGTTCTGCCCAGGGGGTCCAAAGAGCTGGAACTCCCCAGAGAGGTTCACCAGAAGCTGCAGAATTTCACCTTGGGTGTGGGCACCAGCCCCAACAAGGCCCGAAGGGTGAGTTGAGGGTGGGGCTGCTTCCCCCAGGCTCTGCCGTCCCTGGGTGCTCCTCCACAGGTTGCCCCCTAGAAAGCTCCCACCCAGATTGCTCTCTCTCCATGATGCTCCTTCCCCCCAAGGATATTCCCACTAGCATGATCCCCTGAATATACCCCACAATGCTGCTGCCTAGAATAGAATCCTGCCCCTGAGTGTGTCTCCCCAAGGAAGTCGCCTAAGTCTGCTTCTCCCCCAGAATGCTCATCCCCCAGGTTACTTCCTCCCAGTAAGTTGTCCCTTCCCTGGGGATCTCCCTTCCAAGAGTCTAAACACCAGGATGTTCCTCCAAGCTACTTCTTCCCTTAGCATGCTCCCCCACAGGCCGCTCACTCACCCAGGCTGCTCCTGCAGGAACCTCCCCTGTAGAGGCTGCCCTGGCTCTCCTGAGAGTTCCCCAACTACTGTGAGCTGGTTGTCCCAAGACAGGGGCTTCTTGTCTGATGGGCGTTGCAGTCCCAAGTGGACAATCTGCACACACAGAGGCTTTGTTTTGCCAAGTGGAGCCAAAACATTGCCAATCTTGTGCTTCAACCCATGCATCTCTTGTGTCCAGGCCCTGAACACTTAAAATGTGGGGGATAGATACCAAGCAAGCCATCACACAGGGAGAGAAGCCCACAAAGGGAGCTGTGAGTCCAGCAGATAGGGGTTCTGCCCATCAGGGGCCAGTGGGTGGCTGCTGTGCAGGGGGCAGGTGTGAGCATGGGGTGTGCAGGAGGGCAGGCAGCCCACACTGGAAGAGGAGGAGAACTTCTGCTGGGACACCCAGGCCTCAGCATCTGCTTGCTTGACTCCATCCCAGTTCTTCTGTGAGCTCTGGTCCTTCTAAAGGAGAGAGATAACTCACCAGGTCAGGTGTGGAGACTCTGGGGGTTTGGCCTAACTGGGGGAGACCCCACTGGGGTCTATTTCTGCTGTAAACAGGAGAGTGGCTTTGCTGGCCTCAGGACACTGGGGATTTTAAATGGCATCTGCAGCTCTGTAGAGAAACCATCTGCCTGAAGTCTGGCCATTTTCAGGGCATATTGCTGGGTCTGTGAAGCTAGAGTTGCTCTCAGCAGGCATGTAGGACCCCAGCATTTGCAGGGGGTTGTTGCCATGGAAAGAGTAAGGGATGGGGACTCATTGGTAGAGGCCCACAGCCTCCCTGACCTTCCATTTACACAAATTGTGGGGGCTGCAGGGATGGGCCATGTCCCCAGGGACCCTCAGGAAACCTAAGGGTGCCACCTGGGAGGTGGGCACCTGGGCAGCAGGGGCTGCTCAGTGGACTCCCCATGGGTGTCAGCTCCATACAGCAGGGGCTACCCTCTTGTTCACTGCTGGCCCTGCCTGTGCCTTGTCTAGAAGAACACTTGATAGCAAATGGGTGAACGACGAGGTGGCAGCCCTCAGGCACTCCCAGACCCTTTACTGTCCTTCTAGAGATGAGAGTGGACTTGATCTGACTTGGTGTCATGTTGTCCTGGGCAGGAGCACCTGGCGTCACAGACAAGCTTGATGGTCAAGCAGGTCTGCAACTGGTTTGACTACTCCGAGTGATGCCAAAGGTCTCTCATTCTGAGCCTGGAGGAAACCCTGCCAGGGCCATCAGGTGACATCCAGTGGGGGGACAGGCCTGAGTGGTCAGGTGAGTAGCCTGAGGGCCAAGGCGTCTCATGGTTTGAGGGTGGGCTGCTGGCTTCTGACACACTTCACATTCACCCTGGGTCTGGTTAGGCAGGGGAGTGTGCCATTTTCAAGTTCAAGGTTTTTCCTAGTGTCAAGAGTTCATCATCAAGTGTTGTTGGGTCAATTTGTCATCAGGGAATGAGAGTGCTTCAGTCAAAGCTTTTGTGAGATTGGGCTTAGAGGCTCCTCAGTGTCCAAATAGTGGCCAGGTATAACTGTGGCAGCCACTCTGTTTCGAGGTTAATATGCAACCAGAGCCAGGAGTTGGGTAGGAGAAAGGGCCATCACGTGGCCAGAGGAAGGGGGCTGGTGAACCAAGTATTATGGTTTGCAGGTGTCCTGAATTCATAATTTTGGATTGTTGATTAAGACTGAAGAGAGATCGAGTGGTAAAGAATAGTGGATTGAAGCATTGGTGACGGCCCTCTCCCAACCAGCAGGTGTTTTTACCTGCTAGGAAGCCCACACTATGCCATGGGAAGGAGGCAGGCATTACAGCTCTTAGCCTCCCCTCCTGACTCTGCCAAGCTTTCAGCAAGAAGTAAGGGAAGTGACATTCCACACTCCTGGGAGACACTGAAGGACTTTGACAACCACTGGCCCTGGCCCCAGAAATTCCTAGAGATGAGACTCTCTCAAAGCTGCTGGCTCCCAGGTATTCTCATCTTCATGACCAGGCGGACCACCTATTTAGCCCCTGCTCTGCTCTGAGGGCAGAAGGCCAGGGCAGGTAGAGGGTGGCCCGTGGCAGCTGAAAACAGAGACAGCTGTACTCCAGGATGCAAGGAGCCCCTATGGCAGCAGGTGGGGGCAGCTTCCATCTGACAATGGAAGAGGGAGACTTAGAAAGAAGTATACTGTGCAGCTGTCATTCTAGTTTATTTCTAGGATTTTTTTTTCCAATTGGCATTGAGTTAGTTACAAGCAATGGTTTCCCAGTTCCTCCTTTGCCCCAGGCACTCTTTCTGAGAACCACACCTACATCCCCTGCTCCTCTTTTGATGAGCATGAAGATGATGGAATAATAAAGAAGGTGCTGGCAGTGCTTGTGGCTGGGCAAGGCAGGTTTGGAACACCAGCCTGAGCAGAGGACACTGTCTCAGTCTCCCCATGGCACTGTTGTGCATTTGTTCCTCCTTTTACTTTAAATGTTCTGACATCAGAATCTCTCATGGCTTCCTGGCTCTTTCACTTCCAGGCCCAGATCCACCATCCTGTGTGACCTTGGGCAGGTTCATCTAACCTCTCTGTTTCCCATATGTGAAATGGGGCCAGTGATAGGACCTGTTGTGTGGAGTTTTTCAGAGATTATCTGAGGTTAATCAAAGGCTTGGAGTTCAGTCTGAGAGACAGTGAAGGTATGATGAATATCAATTCATAAATTACTAGTTACTTGCTGCCTGGTGTTCCTTTAATGCACCATCCTTTGTTGACTCTACTTTTAGGCTCTTGCTAATCCTTTACAATTTTCCATATTGTACTAGTGCTCCATTTGCAACCATTGTAAACACAAATGCTAATTAGTTTCAGGTTTCCAGAAATCATCTTAGTTAAGTGTCCCTGGGGCCATCCCCTCAGTCCCAGCCTCTAGTCCTCTTATCACACATGCTGTGGGAGGACAGGGGAGCATAGAGTGACTCCTGATGTGTGGGCCCCACAGACTGTTAGGGCTGAGCCCAGATTCCCAAATATGGCTGGAGTCTCTTCCCAGGTGCCAGCCTGCAGGAGCCTCTGCCCACTGTGGGGTGGTGTTTGCTTGTCTCACAGGTTTCTGTCAGGCACCAAGATGTTGGTGGAGAGTTTGGACCTCTGCACTGTCTCCTGGTTCCCCATCATGCCCTGGGCATGGCCATTGTCCTCTGGCTGCCAGTGGCAACCTGTTGGACCCCATACTGCCCACGTCAGGATTGTGGCTGATGTTCCTCACACTGGTGTCATCCATAGAAGTTTATTTACAGATTGGACAGCTTGTCCAGGGTCAGGAGCTGGATTTCATGGTGCCTTGTCCTGACACCAGTGCAGCTGTGCTACTTGCCACCATGGATGATCCCAGGCACACAGGTGGGTCTGCTCTAGATAAGACAATTACTTCTGCAACAGATGCCACGACCGTCTCACCTCTTTCAGGATGTAGAAGGGTGGAAGGATCAGGATGTTCACTTTCATCCAGTGTATCTGATAAGACTGAGAAATTGTGTCACTGGAACAGAAGTGCTTCCCACAGTTATTTCTGATTAAATTTAATTAATTTTGCCCAATTATGCACATGACTAAATAGTAAGAGAGTGTAGAAGGAGTTAAAATGAAAGGAAAGAGCTGTTGCCTACCTGGTCCCCATTCCAGTGCCCACTGACCTCACCTGCTACCACCTGTTGGACAAAGGAAGAGTGAGCTTCTTAGACTCCCCAGCCCTCCTGCACCCTAGTCCCATGGTAGAAATAAAATTACCATAGTTTCTTTCCAATTTTCATTGTAGTGTTGAATTCCTTAAAATATAGCAAAATCTTGCAGCTTCCTACCTTGTCAGGAAGATACTGGCTCTATCAATTCATCCTGTCACATAAATCACCTAGTATTCTATGGATATATACATTCATCTCTTCTCTTCAACCTTCTGTTTTCTTGGAGTTTCTCATTGCCTTATTGCCACTTACATTATCTACTTTTATCACATCCTCAATTTCTTCCAAAACTTCAAACATTCCATCTGAAGGCCTCCCTGCTGGGCGCAGTCCTTCTTCCTGTTTCCATCTGGAGTGAGGCCTCCCTGGGCCTGGGTTGGAGCCTCCTTATTGAGAGTTCCTAAACTCTTTGTCTGGGTTTGCTCCACTGCTTCCTGAATTGTATTTTCTTCTCTCTCAGGATTCCCTTGTCTTGTTAGAAAATTTCTTCAGTGAACTTTGCAAGATCAGGTGCCTGGGTGATAAAGTTCAACATTGTTATCTGTCCTCACAATTGATTGGCAATTTTGCAGGAACAGAATCCAGTTTCCCTCAGCCACTTGAAGGTATTGTAATACTATTTTCTGTTTTGCAGTGTTGTTGCTGATGGTTCCCATATTTTTCTGCTGTTTAATTCCTCACAGATAACCTATTTTTCTTTAAGAGAACACTTCAATTGTTTCTATTTTTTTGTTTTGTTTATTATGTTTTGTTTTTATATATCCTTTTTGTTTTGTTTCCTTGTTTGTTTTTGTTTTCTTGAGTTTTTTTTTTGAGATATGTTGTTTTTATTCATTACAAGATTCAGATTGCTAATATTTTGTCCAGAGTTTTGCCATTTCTATTATTTAACCATTTCTATTATTTCCAAAGATTTACAATAATACTTTTTAAC
>JAQZBX010023258.1:0-30988 GCA_029593785.1 Cabassous unicinctus | reverse complement strand
GACTGCAAAATTCCAAGATGCCCATGAACCCAGAAAAAGCCAATAAATACAATAGCTTGTACAAAAAAAGTTTCTTCTGTGTATCCGTTGAATTTAAAGCTTATGTTTGTACAGTTTCATAAGATACATTTACCCTCTGAAAGCAACCATTGTTTTTAAAGCAAAATAATATCATTAATAAAAATATACAAAAGTCTCATTGAAACTATTCATTCAACAAAACTCTAAGGAGCACTTATTATGTATCATACACTGAGCAAGGTATTATGGGAAATATGAAGATGAGTAAGATATGACCCCTGCCCTTAAGTAAAATTCTGTCTGTAGAAGAAATGAATCTATTTAGTGTACTCCTCACCATAATATGGGGTAGAAAGAGGCAATTGGTGAGAGAATTATTCTACTCCCTTGGTGTTGTGCTGATTAAACGAGATAATGCATGTAAAATTAAGCACTATGGGAGGTCAAAGGAGGAAGAGCATCCACCATGAGATACCAGGATCATAACCCCAGTGGCAGTGGGAATATGGGTGGCAAGGAAGAGACTTCAAGAAACCAGTTGGGACATAACCTTCCAAAATGCATCCAAGATGAAAGAGCTTACAGTTACCAAAAAATTGAAATTTGTCCTACCCTCACTTCTCGCCTAACTCTCCCACAATCAGTCTGAAAGGCCCTGCTTTCTCCTGGAAAGCTGACCTGCACCCATTCGATGTAAGAGGCCTAGGCGGTCAGTTGGCTTAAGCGGGGAGAACTCGGTCCATTAGGAAGGTTAGGTAGGGGTCTGTGCAGAATTGTTTCACTTGGGGGCCCAGAATTTTAAATACAACCTCTGCTTGTAGCCAGCAACTCAAGAACAGGAAGGGAGGGTGCGAAACAAAACACAAGTTGCAATAATTTCTACCCTCACCCCAGGATCAGAGCATCTTAGGATCATTAATAAACTTCATTCCATCCATGTGCTCTTTCCTCAGCTTGCATCCTGGCACTCAAAGAATTCAGAGGCATGGAGACACCTGGGAAGAGGGCTGTGGGGTGGGGCTCAGTGACACCAGCAAGCCCTGACTCTTCAAGACACAAACTACAGTGGACAGAGAAGAGGGAATGTTCGAAGGTGATACCCATACCCTTCTCCTGACTCCTCCTCCTGCTTCTTTACACCAAGGTTGGCTTTCAATGTACAAGCAAGGAACCTGAACCATTTGATTATATTTGTTCCTTTTCTTTATTATTTCAATGGTTTTACCTTAGAGGGAAAAAAATGAAACTCTGGAAGTAGCAAAAGCATCTCAACAGCACATTATCATCTGCCAGACACTCTTCATATACATTTGATTCTTTTCACATCCCCTTTGGTCTTCACAACTCTCCTGTGGGGTCAGTTTTATTATCATCCCCATTTTACAGATGAAGACCTGAGTCCAGAAAGAATAAAGGACTTCCCCAAGCTGTCATGGTACTGAGTGATATGGCAACTCAAACTCCCAAACTCCACACCTCCTATACCCTGGGGCCTCTCTTCTGGAACTAGCACAATTCCAGCTGGTTGGGAAAGCAAACTGAGATAGCAAAAAGCCAGGTCCTCAAGGTAAAATAACTCAAGAAGCAAACAAGTTAAATATTCCTTAATGTGATATCACTCAGAGGAGACAAGCGAAAGAGAAGACTATAGGAAGCCTTTTGGGACAACAAACTTCAGAGTCCTTCATAAATGGGATGAATAGGCATAAAGGAAGCCATGAGAGCAAGAAACTGAAATCAGTGGAACCCAGGAGAGAGAAAGCCATAGGAACAGAGCGAAAGTCGCAGGAAACCAGAGCGGAAAGCAACAAGACCTGGAGGAGAAGGGAGAGAGAGCAGACGTCGCCATTGTGCCCTGCCATGTGACAGTTCGGGATCGCCAGCAGCTGGTCTTCAGGGATAAAAGCATACCTGATGAAGGCTTCATTTAGACATTTTCATGGCCTCAGAAATGTAAGCTTATAAGTTAATAAATCCCCATTGGAAAAGCCAACCCATTGCTGGTATATTGCTTTTGGCAGCTTGCAAACTAAAACACCAGACTTAGTGCACAACCAGAGCACCTAAGTCTCTAGAGGAAATAAAGGGAGTTGAAATCAAGGACTCAGAGACCCCTGCTGGTCAGGCTCTTTGCACATCTGCCTTACCAGGCCAAGGCTTTTCTACATCGTCACTAGTGAAACCTCTTCATCAGGGGAGGGGGGAAGTCTTTGAAAACATACTTCTCCACTCCAACTCAGTGCTCAGCACTTTTCCACTCCTATCCCTTCCCCTTCTACCTTGCCCCCAGCCCCTGGGTCCATAAAACAACAAAGGCCTTTTGTTCAGGACCCCCCTTAGTAGTGCTGATCACTCTGATGCTTGGCTAACACCATTCTGTGGGGGGGGGAAGGAACAGGGAGGAGTTGGCACTTCTTCAGATTAGCCCCTTGCTTATGCCATCACTGATTAGAGGCTTGACTGTTGCTATCATGTTGGCTTGTTGTCTTAATCAGCTACTTTCAACTCCTGGCAGCTCATTCTTTCAACTCAGCTCAGCAATTGACACCTACTTGTAACTTCTTCAGGGGAGAATCCCAAATCAATAGGCAGTCCACCTTCCCAGAAATCCATAGCCCCAGTCTAATCCTGAGAAGAACATTAGACAAACCCAAATTCTACACAGGAACTGACCAGTACTCTATAAAACTGACAGCATGAAACAAGAAAACACAGGAGGACTGAGAAATCCTTTAAGGCCAGAGGAGACTAAGGAGACATGATGACTAAAGGTAGAGTAGTGCCCTAGCCTGTATTCCAAAACTGAAAAAAATACATTGCTGGGAAAACTGATGAAATCTACATAAATTCCAGTGTTCCCTTAATAGTAATGTGCAATGTTAATTTCCTAGTTTTGACAAATGAATCACTCTAATGTAAGATGTTAACAATGGGGAAAACTGGTGAAGGCTTTAACCCTGTGGGACCTGGTAGATTGCAGTAGGACTTTGGCTTACTGGGGTCACTGCAGAGTTTTGAGCAAGGGAGGGATGTGATCGGACCTAAATGTGAAAGCATCACTCTGGAAGAAAGGCTATACCAAGACAAGTGCAGAAACGGTGAGGCTTTCTGTAAACAGAGAACTCTCCATACCATCTTTGATACTTCTCTGTAAAAGTATTCCAAAATAAAAAGTTTATTTAAACAAACAATCAAAAAACAGGAAATGCAAATTTTTATTCAAACCTACTAAGTACTAAGTACCAGACACTGTTCTAGGCTCCAGGGATACAATAGGGAACAAGCCGATCTTTGTCCTTGCCCTCCTGGACTTGAGTATCTTGTGGGAAACAACTACAATCTGAACAACTCAAGTATTCCGGTTCTCTGGGTCAGGCTCTCCTTCAATTTTATGGATAAATTACTCAAGCCCCACTAGCTGAGAGAAATTCAATCCCTTTACAGATATTTCTGAGAATTCCTTGAGAATTCACCTCTTGTCTGTTGTTCCAAATTCCAGCTCAGGCTATTCCTTGATCATCTCTGGACTTCTTGTCACCTGCTCCTTCTGGCTGTTGCCCCCGCCCGCACAACTCTGCATGGACACAGCCCACCCCCATCACCTTCATTCTCCACAGTATTATCAACTGAAGCAATAATAGTCTAGTATGTGTATTTGTCTTTGCTGGTGGCATAGAGACAACAGAAGTGAATGACAACCCATACATGGAAACTCCTTATATGGGCTGCAAACATTGAGCTTTGGCCCATCCCAGACAAGGGAGACCCTCTCTTAAGTTAGGCCATCTCCCTTTTTTTTCAACCGTTCCCATCAAAACAATCACTGGTCCTTCTCATGGAAAGCAAGGGGATCTTTAAAATATTTTCCCAAATAATGAAGTAGTTCTCTCTCCAAGAACATTTCTTCCTTTACCCTAGTCTTAAAATTCAGGCCAGAGTATAAGAATCTTTGGGTTGGTTGAATTTTGTGTTTTGAATTAGCACCCTTTATTCTCCACTCCTCACATCACTATCTCAGAGGTAATTGATTATACTAATTTCCATGGAATTTCATAAAATGCTTTTATTAATATTGTTTCAAATGTTCCTCACACAAACCATGTGAAGCAGATGTCATCTTCATTTCATAGAAAGAACAAACTTAGATTATATAACTTTGCTAAACTAATGCAGCTGCTGAGTGGAGAATCTGAGAATAAACCCTAAAATTTTGGATTCCAAGGACAATATTTGTTCCACTGTATGTAAAATTATTAGTTACACACAACCAACACAGAAACTTGGAATCTAGAAATGGAAACCATCATGGAGACAAGCTATACTGACCAGCCACCCAATTCTGGAAATTTCTCTGCAGTGTCCTAGGTCAACCCACTCACTGGGTTTTCCATAATGCTGTTAGAAGATGTACTTAGTGGTTGAGTGCTCTCATTATTATCAATATTAATATCCAGCCTTTGGAAGGCTTCTTACATCCAGGTTACAATGCATGTTTATTTCTCAGGAAACCCTCACTGCCTCCTTTCAGTTGGTTATTATTCAATGAGCAACAATAAATATTTACTAGCCCCTCTTATGGCAGGCTGTAAAGACATTAAGTGACTGAGTTTCAATCCCTGCCAGCTACATGATTGAAGATGGCTTTGAAGGATGAAAATGAGTTTACCAGGCAGAGAAACGCATTTTAGGAAAAAGGAAGACAATGTGCAAAGGCCCAGAGGTCAGCCCAATGCAAATAAAGCAACATACATGATGATAAAATAATAACATAGTATCTCCAAGACAACAAATGCTTATTGGATATTTACCCCATTCTAGGCACCCTGGTCATTGCCTCATACATATGACCTCATCTAGTCCCCTCTTAGTTAAATATTATTATTCATATTGTATGGATTTCAAAACTGACATCTCGGAGAAGTTGAAATTTGCCCAAGATCAGTAAGCTAGGGAATGGCTAAACCATGATTCAAGCCCGGGCCTGTCTGATCTTACATCACTACTTTTTACTTTTATGCAGAGGACTTCTCAGGCTTGAATTCTGCCAGGTTTGGGAAATGGAGAGGGGGATAAGACCCAGTCCTTGCCTTCAAAGAGCTTATCTACTTCACCACCAGGCATCCAGAGAACTTTTCTCTAACATGAACCAAAATATCTTTACTTCCCCCAGACAAACCCAAGAATTGTCAAGTTCACACTCTCACTGGGGAGAAAGACAACAGAAAATAATTAGAATGACGTGGAGTAGTCAGTTCTGTGACAGGCAGAGGGAGAGACAGGGGCTGCCTTTAAACAGGGTGGCCAGAAACAGGCCTCACAAGGAGTTAACCATTCTAAACACACACACACACCCCTGGACAAAGAGCCATCTGTCAGGGCATAAAGAAGAGCCAGTGCAAAGGTCTCAAGGCAGGATTCTTGGGGAACAGCTAGGAGGCCAGTGTGTCTGGAGCTCAGCAAGTGTGGTGGTTTGGAGCTATGTACCCCAGAAAAACACATTCTTAAACTTAATCCATTCCAGTGGGTGTGAACTCTTTGTAAGTAGGACCTTTTAATGAGGTTGCTTCAGTTAAGGCGTGACCCAGAATGGGCCTTAATCCTATCACTAGAATCCTTTAAAAGAGAATAAAATTGAGACAGAAAGAGAGAAAGCCATGGCAAGCAAGAAGCTGAAATTCAGCAGAACCCAGAAGAGAACGGAGAGGCCAGGGAGGCTACCATGTGCGTTGCCATGTGACAGAGGAGCCAAAGACCAAGGATCGCTGGCAGCCAGTCCCAGAGGGCCAGTTTTCGGGAAGAAGGCAGCGCCGTGATGATGCCTTGATTTGGACTTTCTCTTAACCTCCAAACCATGAGCTAATAAATTCCCATTGTTGAAGACAGCCCATGGCATGGTTTTTTGATAGAACAGCCAAAGGAAACTAAAACAGCGAGCAAGAAGAGAAGGGGATAAAAGTGGTCAGAGAGCTGACGACTGGTCAGATTAAGTACAGATGTGTAGACCATGGTGCCCAGGTCTTCCTGAGCTCTCTTCCAGAGTTACTGATAAGAATGGCTTTGCATTTCAGCTCTGCTCTCTGCACCCTGCAATTAAGGAGAGGGGGAGTGACAAGGACAAGCAAACATGAAGGGGCCAGAGTGGAAGAGCCACACAAAGTATGACAGGCAGAGTCAATAGTGAGAATATAGATACCCTGGAAGTTCAGTTATATCAGTTGTGTTTTTTAGGAAAATTGGTGCTTAGATTTTTTAATGTCACTTAAGTGAATCTGAGAATGTGAATTCTTGCTGTTTGGGTATGTTAATATAATTCAGAGTTGAAGAGACAAACAATGTCCCCCTGCGGTTAAAAGGGAACCTGATATTACAACTTATTAAAAACCATCCCTTAAGTCTAAACTAAATTCTTCCTGCTGCCGTTTAGGATGATTTCTTCTTGTTCTGTCCTAACAGAAGGTAATAAATCAGGGGATTGCTTGCAAAACATCCTCAGAGGAACTGCATTTTCTAGAGAAATTCTGCCAGGTCACATATGACAAAAGAACAGAGTGGAACACCCCCAATGTACCCCCCAGATTCTCACAGAGATACACACATACACACACATACATGCACACACACATGCATGCACACATGTGCACCCACATGTGCACACACACATTCATATCCCACCACTGACAATGACATCAATGAACACCACACTTGGTATTCGGTGCCTCTTTCACACAGTACCTTTTTATAGCCATGCCCAAATCCACAAAGTGGAAGACCTCTCTTCCAAGCCCAAGCTCCTGAACCTTCACCTGCTCCCACAGCCCCACCCCAACAATGCTCCAGGTCAAGGCATTTTAACAAGCCATTTGCTCAAGGGCATCTGACCCTCACAAACACTATGAGAGAACAGATCTCCAGATACACACTTTATCCATGAGCTAAATCGCAGGAGCCTCATCCAACATGATCCAGTTCATCTGGTGGAGGCTCAGAGTCCCTCCCAAGTCACCAATTCTTTTCACTGATCCTCCAGTAATTAAAACTTCTCTTCTAACTCCAGAACTTGGAGGCATTCTCTTTTCTTATTAGATTTCTCTCCTTTCACAACCAAGTGTGCTAGTAACTCTTCATTTATGCCTCCAGATCCATTCTCTGCTTTTGCTGCCCTACTGAGCCCTAAGAGGTCAACACCCTTGGGCTGAATCACCCAGGCTCCCTCATCCTCTGGCTTCCCGCTGGGTTTGACTAAAGGAGGGCAGCAGCAGGATGAGAGAGAGATCAAGGTGTTTCTTCCCTGTCCGCTTTCTGACTCAACACTGAAGCTCCTTCTTAGCAGTCCCTCTGCCATATTCTCATCAGTTTTGTTAACACTATTTTTCCCTTTGTTCTTTTGGTCCTAGATATAGTAACAGCTTCCCAGTTTTGCTAGTCTCTTGGTACATCAACCTCTTTTGCAGATTCCCTTAACCCTTGCCAGAGTGCTGTAGGTAAACTAGCCAAGTGGAATTCTGCTTTCTGCCAGAGCCCTAGTAGTACACCAGGCCTAGTCCATTTTCATATCCTTCAGTTCTTAGATAAAATAAACACTTTCTATCTGGGCTCAAGTCCAACCCCATTTGCCTAACTTCTAAAAGGTTCTCATTTGATGTGCAGACACTAAGTCAATGTTCTTGAGACTCCAGCCCAGGGGTTGTAACCAGGATTTCAGGCGGTCTGTGAGCTTGAGTTAAAAAGAAAATCAACTTATTATCTTTATTTTCTCTGACCTCTAACTGAAATCTAGCATTTCCTTCACTTACGAATATATGAAATAAATAAATTGCGATAGTGTTCATTTCACCTGACTGGCAAAGGGGTCCGTGGAACAAAAAAGATTAAGAACCCCTGATCTACCCACATGATTCCTTTCTCTTGGTCCTGATCACTCTGGTTCTTCTTGATTTTCTCTGAAATTATTCAGTTAGTCATTCATTTATTCCGATGATATTCATGGAATATCAGATGCCCTAAGTACAACAGTGAATAAGATATAGTCTTTGCGTTAAAGGAGTTGGCTGTCCAGTGAAGAAAAACAAATGAACAAACCAGAACAATAAGGGGAAGAATGAGAAGGCAGAGAGGAAGATCATCAATATGACTTCATATGAGGGGACAAATAATTTAGTCCTGGGGAGCCAAGGGAGGTGGTGGGTAAGTAAGACCTAAAGAATAAGAAAGAGTGAAACAGGAGAAAAGGAAAGAGTACTGCAGACAGAAGAGAGCATAAGCAAATACTCAGAGAGAACGTGGCAGAGAATGGAGGAGATTCAGCACGGCCAGAGCAAAGATTGTGCAGGACGGAGTGAGAAAGAACTGAGGCTGGGGAGAAAGATGGGACAGACCACGAAAGGCCGTGCAAGCCTTTTTGAGGAGTTTAGACTTGATCCAGAGAGCAATGTGAAATCATTAGAAGGTTTAATCTTATATGTACTTAGAGTATCCAGTACAGCTGCCAGGTGGAGAATGGACTGAAGGGAGCAAAATTAATAGACATAATATGATGGTGGCCTGGCCTAGACATTTCCGTCAAGATGGGGAATAGGTGCGTAGAATTAAGATGATTCAAAGTTGGACTTGAAAAAAAAAAAAAAACAAAGTTGGGCTTGGTGATTTGGGACGTAGAAGAAAATGGAGATGGAGAAATTGATAGGAAGACCCAAATCAATAGCCTAAGCAAGAGTGTGCTGGTATCATTCACAAAGATAGAAAGCACCTGAGGAGGAAAAGGTCAGGGGTAACTACAGTGAGTTCCTTAATAAATCAATTGAGCTTAAGGTTCCAACTGGAATTCCAGCGGGGTGTTTCTATAAGCAGCTGAGTGAACAGGTCGAGTGCTCGGAAGAGACCCCTGGACTGAGCCATCTCTGCTGGCCTGCTGCTGGAAGCACCTCACTCTCCTATTACCATTCTTTGCTTTGAATATGTTTTTGGTGGTTACCCCCAACTCTTCCTTTCACCTTCACCTTACCTGGTCCTCATTACCTTCCCAGCGTATGGTTTTCCTTCATAAAGGCCACATTCCTTTTAAAAAATATCAAAAGTTTAATTTCATCATAATGCCAATCCTTGACATCACCAGCTTGCTCAGGAACCCAGGATTCCTCCTTTCCATTCAGAATGGCCTGGAGTCCCCAGGTTTCAAGTTCCAAGAAGTGACCATTTCCCCACTTACATGTAATTCAATCCCGGTCCCTGGTTCCAGCCAAGGTGATGCCCCCCAAGTCCTCTGTAATGTTGGAAGAGGGAGTATTTTCAATAAGCTATGGCTATATGAGTAAAAGATAAACATTCCCACCTGGAGGCAATATCAGTCATTCATTTTGGAGACCCAGGGCTCCTGCTCAGAGGGTAAAATGTGATGAGAGAAAACTGGCATCTTCTGTTAGAGAGCAGGTGTACCTAAGCTTCCAAATACTCCCACCCCCTTTCTCATTGAGCACGGCCCCTGGAGGGCCGGGATAAATCTAAATCAACCTTCCCTCAGCTGAAGTCTAATCCCTGCCAAGAGAGTGACAAACTTATTCAATGGCCAAAGCTAAATCTTCAGCTCTGCTTTTCTCATCAACTACAATCTGCACCTGCGGCTGAGCTTGTGATCTCTCCCCGGTGACAAGAAACGGTGAAGGAATACACAGGACTTCTGAAGAAATGGACATCAGTGCCCTCCCACCCTCATTGGCCAATTTAATTCAATTCAATGTACATTTATTAAGCACCGGCTGTATGCCAGGTTCTGTGAAACAGCCCTTTATATATGAAATATCACCATCTCTGCACTTGAGGAGCTTACTATTTTGAGGGAGATAAAGAATCATAATAAATAACCATATATATTGTAATAAATAGTATCTTTTAAATGCTAGGGCAATACAGGTGAGGAAGTAATAAACCTTCCCTGGATTGATAGTAGGTGATGTAAGGAAAATTAAGAAAAAGTACGAAGAAGAGATTAAATCAGATGGCAAAGGAAATGGAAAATCAATGCATTGAGACTGGATCCAGGTTTCATATGCCATGTTGAGGAATATGAACTTATATCTGCAAACATCAGGGAGTTTTAACATAGGAATCTCACTTTGGAGTACTTGGACTTATGGATCAGTGCCATTCAAAGTGTGGTCTGGAGAATACAGCCACAGATACCAGTTCACCAAAATGAGTACCAGAATTGAGAGTGAGCTTTCACAGCCTTGACATTGATGTGGCGTCCAAGCATGTGGGCAGTGGACTCATGGCAGTGAATCGACCAGTTCAGGGATGGTCACACTTGTGGGGTGAGTCTCCTTTGGTATGAACCATGATGGATTGGAAATTAAATAAATAAATAAAACATCTCTTTCAGCATAGATAATTTTGAAAGCATTGTTCTAGGGGGTTCCCAGTTTGACTTTTAAGTGTCCTTGATATTGTATGCAAAATTGTGTGTTTGTGTGTGTGGGTGTGTGTGGGTGTTTTCTGAGAGAGCCCATAGCTTATATCAGATTCTCATATGGATCCCTGACCAAAAAGGTTAAGAGCAACTGCCTTAGAGATCATGAAGAAGGGGACTATGTGACTCATTCTATGTGTTAGAAAAACTCCTCCTAGACACTAAGAGTAAGGAGTGGTCTACCCAAGCAGGCATGGGTCTCTTATCCTGGCCCCACTATCCAGTTACCAGACCACACAATGACTGCCATGGGTGTCCTTTTCAGCACTGTTTGAACATGCTCTTTTGGAAAGAACAGAAAAGATGGCTTAATTAGAAAAAAATTGAACCCAAACCTGGAATTCAACATGTGCCTAGGATCCATCATAGTACAAAACAGACAAATATAGTTGTTCCCCCATGGAGATTGCATTCTAATGGGGAGAGTTATAGTCCAATCCACATACTACTTAGATTTGAATTTCTCCAGACAAGGGTTGAGTGCAAGTAGTTTATCGGAAGGTTGTGGTAGATCGAATTATGTACTGCCCTCAAAGACAGGTTCTTAATCTTAATCTGTGATGCTGTGGGGTTGAATGTATTTGTAAATAGGACCTTTTGAAGGTATTATTAAAGTGTGACCACCTGATTCAGCATGGGTCTTAATCCATATTCTGGAAGCCTTATAAGAGAAGTCCACAGGGAGGAGCAAGGAGCAAGAAACCAGAAGTGAGAGGAAACCAGAAGAGCAGACACAAGGAGAGAGAGATTACCATGTGCCTGGAGGCAGAGATGCAAGCCAAAGAACCCAAAGACTGTGGCAGGCCAGCACCAGGACACTGCAGACTTTGGGGAGAAAGTGTGGCCTCGTCGGTGCCTTGGTTTTGAACTTCTGGCCTTCCAAACCATGGGCCAATAAATTCCTTGTTAAGCCAACCCATTGTGTGCTATTTGTCCTAGCAACCCTGCTTGCTAACACAAAGTCGATCCCAGAAAATGCCAGCACGGAGTGGGGAAGGGAAATATGGAAGGGAAGGCAGACAAAAAAAGGGTGCATCATTAGCCAGTTTTTACTTATAAAATGAGATAAAAAAGGGTGCATCATTAGCCAGTTTTTACTTATAAAATGAAAACTTTCAAAGAAGTTTTCAATCCGTAAAGCCTTGTATGAATCTAGGTTTTGAGGCCTCTTCAATATCTCCTTTCAAAAGAAACTCAGCAGCATTTTTGATGTGGAAAGAACAAGGAGGTGGGCTACAGAAGAAGCTGTCTGAGACACATGTTTTTCCATGGGTGGAAGGCTGCAATACTTTATTATGCATCAAGAAAATATGTGAAAATCTGGTTTGGGCTCCTCGCCACCCAACTATAAAACTGTCAGCAAAATAAAATCATTTATGGTAATTTTTGAAGTGTTGTTTATAATTGTCTATAGGCTGGCCATTCTTTATACACCATCCATTCCAAGGTTTTATCATGTGTCATTCATACTTGGGGTTGTTTCGTGGTGCAAAACAAGCGCCAGAACGGATAAGAGGAAAATCCAGTCAATGTCCTAAACCACGCAAAGGAGGTAAGATCTGTCTTTGGTGCTTTCGTTACTTTCTACATAACATGTACTTACCACACTTTGTCATAGTTATTCTGTGAGGGATGGGACATCCAGACAGAAAGAAGCGCTGTGGAGAATATCATAATATACAGAAAACTCTGGAAAAGCATTCCAGCCAGTGGGAAGAGCAAACACAAAAGCCCAGAGGCCGGAGTATTTCTGACATGCTTGAGAAACATTTTGGAGGCCCAAGGGGCCAGAAGTTAGAAGCAGAGAGGTTAGAACTGAGGTCTGAGGGGAAGTTGGGGGTCCTTGACCATTGGAAAGATTTTGGATTTTTCCCTGAGATAGAAAGTCGCAGGAGGATTTTGAACCACAGGATGATCTCATTTTATCTTTAAAACAATTGCTTTGAGAGTTGTGAAAATAAGAGACTGTAGAGGGCAAGAGCAGGGAAAGGGCCTCCAGTATAAAAGCTATTGGAATGGCCCAGGTAAGAGGCCATGGGACGGTGGCTTGTCCAAGGGGACAGAAGTGAAAGATTAAACCAGTTTAATCTCAGCTCACACCTGACTTCCTTCAGTTTTCTGCTTTTATGCCACTTGATTAGAAGGGCCTTCCCTGATGACCCTTTATAAACTTGACCCAAGCCCCTTCATTTGCTTTATTTGTCTTTATAGCACTTCTCACCATCTGCTATAATTCACATAAAATGCTTGGCACAGTGTCTGAAATAAAGAAAACCCTCAATATCCAGCAGCTGCTATTACTCTTGTTGTTATTATCTTATCTCACCCCATGCCAAGAACTGGAGATACAAACTGTGTGGATGAACACTGGTTCTTGGGGCCTAGATTAGCCTGCCACTTGCTTTACCTTCTAAGCTTGCAGATCTGGTTTTGGTTGATTAGACACCTTTGCCGGATAACCAACTGTCATTTATCACGTTGGAGGAATGGATGTGGTTGTAGGCAAGCGGTCCCTGAGGATCTGCAAGTCTTTTTCTAGACGAAGTGTCTGCCTGTGTGTAGGAGTATAGGTGCGAATTCACAGCGACAGACATCGGCCAAGGACTGTGCCGCAAACCCAGGAGCCCGGGAGTCCTGCAGCCACTTCCTGTGGGCTCTGCCATTCTCCGGCACTGCTGCGTCCCTGACCCCTCTGTTCCCTTCCCTCCTGTGGAATCCCAAATAATTTCGTACTCTTCCTACATGCCTTTTTATCCCTTTGCCAGATGTGTTCATTCAGACTGCGATAGCAGGAAAAACCATCTTCTTTCCCACATCGCCTTGATTTCGTAGCTGTCTCTCTTGTAAAGGGGCGTTGCCACTACCCACCTGCTATGTAATTCCCAGTCATTTTGACATCTTCCAAATGTAGTCTCATAAATGTGGCAAAACTCACCTGGGGTCAGGTTGCTAAATTGAACATCATCTACAACTAGGGAAGAAACTTTGACTTGTGGAAGCCCTCGCTAGAAGTTATGGGCTCTGGCTCCAGGTGGGGAGAGAGGACAGTGTTTCTTTAAAACTGTCCATCTTTTTCAAGTGAATTCTCTCCCTTTACCCCCAGCCTTTCCAAAGGCATTCACACCCTTTCGATATTGTTTGTTTGTTTGTTCTGCAGTGAGACTTGCATGGAGCCTTGGAGACATACAATGAATTAAGAATGAATTCTGAATGAGCCTACATAAAGCTAACTCTCTGAGCCCAGCTCCCAGTACCCACCAAGGGAACAGAAAGGAGGAGAATGCCATTGTCACAGAGGACAAAGTGCAAGTGATTAACAGAATTGTGACATTCTAGCTGGGGGATGTCAAAAACAAGAACAAACAAAAAACGATCTGGGATTTGAGTCAGAATAGCTGACATGGATCCCTGGCTTTATTCTGCAACCTATTAGCTGTGTGTTTTTGTTAATTGACTTTCCTTCCCTGAGCCTCAGTCTGCCTGCCTTTCTCACACAGGGACCTATAAGCATATGCACTGCGTGGTGTGAGACTCCATGTACGGCTTGTGAGGTGACATTTGGTAGGGCAGCAGGCAGTCTTATCCGCACAGACGCAGCAGCTGGCTGTCTGCACTGGCTGTCTGCTTGGACCTGGCTATCACAGAAGGATGCCTAAGGAATCAGCCACTTAATTTTTAATAGTGACAAAATTAAATTTGTTATCAAAATGAAGTTCCTGCAAAGAAAACTTCAGGTTTTGTGGCTGAATTACATCAAATATTCAAGACAGAAAAAATATCAATCTTATACAAATTCTTCCAGGAAAGACAAGAGGAGGGAACACCTTCTCAGCTCATTTTATGAGGCCAGCAGAACCCTGCTACCAAGACCTGATAAATGACTGATTAGAAACCGTAATACACACCAACATCCCTCATGAACACGGCTGCAGGTGACTGTGTACAGTTATTGTCTCCATTTTACAGAGGAGCAAAGTGAGCCTTAGAGAAGTTAAAGAACTTGTTCAGGGGCACACGGCTAGAAAGTGGTAGATCTAGAATATAAACCTAGGTCTCTGGGACTCCAGAACTTCTGTGGATTACCAGCATATCACAGGGACCCTCTAGCATGATGTTTATTTAATACAAAGGAATTAATTGCTAAGAGATAAATTTGAACTCCAGACAGTGAATGAGGGAGACACACACCTGTGTGAGTACAGATTCCCTCCTCCTCACCCCTGGCCCTCATGGGTACTATAAACTCTCTGCCTGGCCAGGACGTGCTCATCACCAAGAGCTACAGACTCCAAGTTTTCAGAATCGCAGTGTCAGCCAGTTAAAGCCGACAAAGTCACAGTTGTTTAAGAGTTACAATCCCCCAGAGACACATATGTACAGAAAACCCAAATTCAGGCCAAATAAATGCTGAGGTGGTTTGACACATGGCCAGTACGTGTCTTGCTCATTAGTGAAATAGACCTCTGCAAGCTGAGAAACTGGTGCAAGCAATTAAGTCACACTCCGTGACAGAAGCAGCTGGAGTCTCATCACCATGTCCCTCTTCCCAGCGTGGTCCCTCATGTACTCTCTTGAGCAATCACCCTTGAACTTCAAAGGGAGAAGGGAGGGATGGAGGCTGAGGTCTCTGGAGGGTCATTTCACAGAGTTGCCCTTCTCTCCAAGAGTCTGTTTCCTGGTTGTCTATCCTTCCATGGACCAGTGTCCAGGAAGGAATGACTCTGACCTGATCTACCACAGTCTGTGAATAGCCTCCCCCCAAGAGCATCTTTCTACCTTCAAACCCACAGAACCTCTTCAAAACGTGCAATTGATAGGAATAACACCTAATTAATAATACTAAGCTCCCAAACCAGCCTCACTGATCTACCCATAGGCAAAGGTGAAAGGGCACTTCTTTAGCATCAAGACTAGAAATTATTCTTAGAAGGTAAGACTCTCTGGAATATAAGACCAATAAGGAATATCAAAATATCACTGAGTTCCCACAGAATTCTACAAGAACACAAAACAAACTGTTCATTCATTCATGTATTCCTCTTACAAGCACTTACTAAGGATCTATACTGTAGGAGCTCTGGAGAACACAAAGAAGGATATAACAGTTACTGCTCTCCATCTGGCCCTCCCCTAACCCATAGCCCACTTTTTATATGAATTCCCAAATAATGCTTCTTCCTCCAGGCAGGTATAACCCAGCTCAAGGGCCAGTGGCTAAAGGCTGGTTCTCAATCCCCATCCCTCCCATCCTCCTTACCTCAGGCAATCATAAGCAACTTCCCTACCCCCCAGCCACTTACAATCTAAAACATTTAAGCCCAAAACATCTCATCAAATAACAACTATTCAGGGCAGATTCTGGGAGGCCCATATTACCAGTTCAGAGAGAAAATACCAAGCAAGTCCAGAGAAGAGAATATTATTAGCTGAGAATTTAATAACAGGTTAAAAGAAAGAGATAGGAACTGAACTGGATGTGGTAGCAAGGCTCTAAGATAACCCCCAATGATCCCTGCCTCCTGGTATCAATGGTATCACTGTTCTTCGATTGGCAATCTCCTCCCCTACTGAATAGGGCTGGTTTGTTCACCGATAGGACACTGAGGAAATGATGGAGTATGACTTCCAAGGCAAAGTTGTAAAGGACATAAAGGTTTCTGTCTTGCTTTCTCTTAGATTGCTCACCCTGGGGAAAGCCAGCTTTCTAGCTTTCTGGAGAAGTCCACATGGTGAGGAACCATGCATTTGCCATCTTGGAAAGGGATCCTCCAGCCCTGGTCAAGCCTTCAGATGACTGCAGCCCCTGCCACATCCTGACTACCACATCCCTCAGCTAGAGCCACCCAGTTAAGCCACTCCCAGATTCCTGACCCATAGAAACTGTACGAAAATAAATGCTTGTTGTTTTAAGCTGCTAATAAAACTGTTACATAACAATACATAACTAATACACTAGGCCTTATAGAAATGGGAGAGTTTCAATGCTCAGAAGCTGTAATGGGGAGGGTCCTTCCAAATTGGAGAATTGGCAAGACTAAGGAAAGACAAAAACCACAAGATGTGTTTGTTGGAGTAGAAACTTGCCTCCCATAAAGGATAAGAGGAAGTTCCATATTTGGGGGCCTCTTTTTAGGACAAGAACTCTCTTGAGGGAGTTGAAACTTGGTTTCTAGTTTGACCCAAGAGTTGGAGCAATTTCAATCCCTTCTCAAGGAAAGTTTGGTAGCAGCATTTTTGCAGAGCACTCCCAGAAATCTCTCAACTCTAAGTTCACAACAGCCACTTTGAAAAATAGAGATGATAAATAGCTTCAAAGGAAGCTCGACTATAGACAAATATACTCCCCTACACCACAAAGTGGTTATTCCTGCAATGAAGAACGAGGCGACGAAGGAGGCAGGAACAGGAAGAGGTGGACTCACCATTTATTTCTGCAAATCTGTATTGTCTAAGTCTTTATAACAACTGGGTAGAAAAATAAACATTTCAGTTCTGTGCTAGTCGGCAAATATGATTGTTTTTAAAGTTGCTTTAAGAACCCAAAGCCAAGAGTGATGGGTAATTTGGCCAATGTCACTGAGTGGCTGCCTCTCCTGCTTTGTATTCAGGAGGCTGTGTAATTTATTTTTTCTGGATGAGAAAGAGAGAAATCCCTCCCATCTTAACTGTAGAAACGTTCCAACTGGTTCCCACACTGATGGGAGAAGCATAAAAGGAAGGATTCTGTTCTCCAGAGATCTCCAGTGGGTGGGAAGGGGAAAGAGGGTGTTTGCTTCTTGAAGACTCAAAGTTTAACCTTGTTTCACTAACTCCAAGTTCTCCGCAGGGGATTCCCAAAACCAGTTCTCCAGCCAGGCTTCATTCACATCCTACAGGTCACTGAGAAGAACCTCCTCTTTCAGCCACCTGGATTCTCAAGGGACCATGTGGAAATAACAACTTAAATTTTGTGAAATAGCTCTTCAAATTCAGAGTCGAATACCTATGTTTAAAGTGTATCTTCATGTGCAAGAGTAGAACACCTTTGAAAAATCAGAATTTAATCAAGTATGGAAGTTGAAGCCAGCTGCAGTTATAACTAAAGAGAGGCATTCCATGCAAATTTAAGAGAACTATCAGGAGGAAAAGTGTATTATTTTCCCAGCTGCTAAAACAAATAACATACAGTGGGTTGGCTTAAACAATGGGAATTTATTGGCTCATGGTTTTGAGGCTAGGAGAAGTCCAAAACTGAGGCATCAGCAAGGTGATGCTTTCTCCCCAAAGACTATGGCATTCTGGGGTTGGCTGTCAGGGGTCCTTGGTCCTTGGATATTCTGTCACATGGCAATGCACATGGTAATGTCTTCTCCTTTTTCTTCTGGGTTCCATTGACTTCCGGCTTCTTGCTACTCTCTGTGGCTTCTCCTTCTAGGTCCAATTTCCTTTGCTTATAAGGACACCAGCAATATAGGATCAAGGCACACCATCTGTTCAGTTTGGGCACAACTTAACTAATAACATCTTTTACAAATGGGTTCACATCCTCAGGACCAGGGCTTGGAAACTGAACATGATTTCAATACCCAACAGAAGCTATAAGCTTAGAACAATTCTGGTGCTAGTTAGCAGGAATGCCACTAAGTGAAAACAGAATCATAGAAATTCCTACTGAAAGTCTGTAGGCACAAAGGTCAATCAAAAACTTTCTTTTCTTTTTCTCTGCTTTGTCATAAGGAAGAAAGAAAGCAGAGATTTAGAGGTGGAGACTTGGGGCTGTTAAAATATCATTTCCATCATTAGATTATTTAAGAATGTTAAAATGACATAATAAAATGAAAGAAGAAAAACTGCTACCACCCAACTGTCCAAAGACCCAGAACCAGAGGTGTGTCTGTATTTGTGTCCCCAAGACACTTGGAATCCAAGAAAAAATTAGGTCGACTTACCTTACACAAGACCTAAAATGGAGCAAGCATTAATTTAGTCCAAGATGGATAACATGGAAAATAAGTAGGGAAAATATTCAATTAATCCACGGTGTCTGAATTTCTTTAATACATGTCTTTATCATCTGACACCTTTTAAATATATAAATTAATATTTTCTTAATGTCAATATTGTTAAGTCAAATTGGACTACTAAATGTATTTTAGTTGACTATTTAGGAAGCCAGGTTTGTTTAGGTCACACATCACACATCCCTGGGAAGTATCTTCTGTACCTGGGAGGCACCTAAAAGGGAGGAAAACAGGCTGCAAAGACCAGCAGTACAACCCAGAAGTTTAGAGAATCAATACAGGTCAAAGTAACTGACACTTAGTGTCTTAATTTTCCAGGCTGCTATAACAAATACCACATAATGGGATAACCTAAACAACAAGAATATATTGGCTCATGGTTTTGAGGCTAGAAGTCCAAAATCAAGATATCTGTGCAGCTTGCTTTCTCCTCGAAAACTCTAGTTCTGGGTGCTGGCAATCCTTGGTTTCCTTGGCTTGTATTTCTGCCACCCCTCACACGGTGATGTCCTCTCCTTTCTGGATTCTGTGACTTCCCGGTCTTCCTTATAAGGCCTCCAGTAATCAGAGTAAGACCCACCCTCATTCAGAGGGGCCATATCTTAGCTAAAAATAACATCTTCAACAAGTCCTGTCTACAGTGAGTTCACACCCACAGGAATGTGGATTGAAATCAAGAATACATCTGAATTGAGGTACATAATTTAATCAACCACACTTAGGGTGTAGGAGTATATACTAGCAGTGCCCTCACCCTCATTCTTTCCAATTTTGCAAGAACAGAAAAACCACATTGAGACAACTATTGCCCCTTGACCATTCGGACAAGCCTTAAAAGTACTTAGTAATTTCAGAGACCCACAGAGAAGTACCCAGATGCCCTGTGGGATGGTGAGATCCTAGGGAGACTTATACGTGGAGGAAATAGCAACATCAGCTATTGAGCTACTACTTATCCAAAGAATCCCAATGTGCAAGGCAATTATAAATAACTCTCAGTTACTGACATGTACTATTCATTGAATGGTTTAGTAATATGAGTTAATTAATGACAGACCATATTATTGTTAAAATACCCTCTACTCCTCCCCACTGGGCTCAGCTCTATATGAGGATTTTACTTCCTTCATGTCCTTGATGATATGACTTGCTTTGGCCAATGAAATGCAGGTGAAAGTGAGGTGACACGCGCCACTTCTGAATGCAATCTGGTCCCGCCTCCCTCTTTGCTCTCAGCAGCAATGCCTCTGATAGGGGCTGCTCATCAGCTTGGATCCCTGAATGAAAAGCTGGAGCCAGACCATGATGGAAATATAAAGTGAACCAGGAAAAAAAAAACAACACAATTATAAATTACTGAGATTTCAAGGTCATTTGTTACCACCGCATAAAGTAACCTAACAGCCTGATGCATGAGCACAGGCCTGATTGGCTCCTTCCCCAGCACACTTCAGAAGGGGTAAAAGGGATTCGAACACCTGCCTGAACTAAAAATAACTATAGTGGGAAATGTTTTAGTGGGAAATGTTTTGTTCCCTCCTTGTGACAGCTAAGCTGATGGCAACTTGGCTAGGTTATGGTGTTGCTGTTTGGTCAAGCCCTGGCTTGGCTGTTGCTGTGGAGGTGTTTTGTAGATGGGATTAGCACCTACAATGAGTTGACTTTAAGTAAAGGGCATTACCCTTGCTAATGTGAGTGGGCCTCATCCAATGCGTTGGAACCTGAAGAGCAGGGGTTCTTAACAAGGGGTCCGTGAGCTTGAATTGAAATTCAAAAAAGCATTATTCTTGTGGGGGTGCGTTGGGGTGTGTGTGATATATTTATTAACTAATACACAGTATAGTGTGGACTTAGTAAGGGGTCTGTGGTTTTCACCTGACTGGCAAAGGGGTCTGTGGAGCAGAAAAGGTTAAGGACCACTGCTGTAGAGCAAAGAACTTAAGATTCCAGAGAGAAGAAGAAATTCTGCCTCGAGACCACATCCTCTACCCCTTTTCTGAGTTTCCAGCCTGCTGGCCTCCTCTATAGATTTCAGACCCAAGACTTTAACATCACTCTTCTCAGAATTTCCATCCTCTGACTTGCCCTATGAAATTTGTACTTGCCAGCCCTTAAAATAAATCTCATTATATATATGCACATACACATTTACACATACACATACATATACATACACGTATATCCCATTGGTTCTGTTTCTCTTTAATCATAAACACAAGATAGTCAAAATAGCCAGGACTTGTGGATTGCTTAGGGCATTATCCAGCAGTTCCTATACTTCAGATATTCTTTTACCACCTTACTAATTATTTCATATCTGTGTACTAACCATAGTACTAGTTAATAATATTTTTATTTTGCTCATGATTTTAGTCTAAATATATCAATATCAAAGAAACTTTGTAGCACTACAATAAGCAAAGAAACCACTATTGTTTATCTTAAAGTGGAAATAAATACTTAACTAGTAAAAAATCATCCGTGGACCATGTTGACTATTTTCGTAGCACCCAAGGCAAATCTTCCATGCTTTGGGAAACACCATGGCAGTGGGCTGAGCTCTAGGGGTCAGAGTTCTGGGTTCTAGTCTTGGCTGTGTCTCACGTTGTCTAATCTTGAACAACTTTCTTTGGACTTGAGTTTTCTCAATCATAAAAAGTACTTATACTATAAAGTGCCATCCAGCTCTACTATTATATTGTCTACTGTCGGGGTTGCTGTCCTCCTCCTCCCTTTTTCTATTGTTACTGAAAACAATCCGCATGTGTGATATCATCAATAACCCTAGTAGGAAAAAAGGAATTTAGCTAATCTTTGGGATGGTTCCTATTTATTCTGTAACAGTGTTTCTCTCCCAGAGAAAGCATATCAAAATTATAAAGCGCAAACAAGGACACATCTTATTTCATCTTCCTTCATGTTTTGCCAACAATTTCTTACTATTAGTTGAAATTCTCTAGCGGTTCCAAAACGATGTTTTTGCATCCTCCCCATGGGGTGACATTTCCCGCTATCATTTAGGAGAAAGGAGGAAGGAAATCATATTTCACCTAACAGGCAGATGTTGGCTATTAGTCAGCAATAAATATTATATTGGTTATGCAAAGTAAAGGAGTATCTGTTCATTTGAAGAACGTTTCCCCTTCTACTAATTTCAGGTTTTAAATCCTTTCACTACTTAAGTTCAGAGGACTCCCACTCTTTGAAAAATGAACATATGCAAAACAGGCTCACATTAAAATCATAGATTTTGGAATCTGAAAGGAGACTTGGAAATCATCTGTTTCAACCAACTAGTTATACAGATGAAGAAACTAAGACCCGAGGTCATGCAGCAGAGCTGGGATGAGAGTCAGGCTGCAAACTCACAGGCGAGGTAAGGTTGTATTGCCGAAATACAGCCTCTGCCAGGTTCTATTTCTTGGACATTCTTCAAGTCACTTCCCTCTCTTGGCCTCAGTTTTCTCTTGTGTAAAACAGGGTCCTTAATACTACTCTTGCAGGGTTATTCTAATACTAATACTCCAGTGAGCTACACCAGCAAGTCTCAAACCTGAAAGGTCAAGTGAGGCAATAGATTCTAATTCAGTAGGTATTGGATGGGACCAAGATTCTGCATGTCTAGCAAGCGTCCTGGTGATGCCAGGGCTCTGCATAATCAAGAATGGCCTGGACGTGATTCAAAAGTAATGTCCAGGAATTCCTGCTGGGTTGGGGTGGGAAAGGGACCTGGTGTTAATGGTGCCACACGGGGAGTGTCACAGGGCTGTGTAATGAGGACCATTCTCAGCTCAGACTCCAAGGAGGAGAGGACTCTTGCGACTGAAGGGGTGTAATACACTCTGGGCACTGCAGAAACAAGCAGAGACTCTGATCTTAACAGCAAAGCAAGAGCCACGCAACGAGTATGCCGAATCAGGGGATTCAAGTGAGAGAGCGTCGCGAGCAGAGCAGATCGTGGCCACCTGCAGTCAGTTCTCATTACTGCATAAAGCAGGAGGCCACCATTTTGTAGAGGAACATTGCTGGATGGGAAAAAAATATTTCTGTAGATATGAAATTGATGCAGATTTGGAACTTAAATGCTCTGCTATAGGCACGTGCAAGGTATAAGCTGACCATTATCATCATGCAGGTGCACCTAGCCCAGGGGGCTTGTTTGAGAGGGAAAGAGGTGCTTTTCCACAACTGTCAGCACAACAGGAGTAAACAGAACTGCCTGAGTGATCCATGTCATGGGTTCATCCCCCATAAAGAGGACAGTGGGGAAGGGGACTTTTCCAGGGCTTGCTCTAAAAGACAGGATTTGAAACATTAGAAATAAAACTACGACTACAGCTATTAGGTCTGAACCCATCGTCTGAAACGGGTACTACCTTCACAAAGAGGCAGCACAGCTCACTTCTGAACACCAGCAGCGGCGACAAACCGTTGAGGAAAAGAGCCACGTAGTAAATATTTTAGGCTTTGCAGGCCACATAGGCTCTCTGCAGCATATTCTTTTTAATTTTTACAGTCTTTAAAAAAATGTAAAAATCATTCTTAGCTTCTAGGCCACGCAAAAGCAGACCACGGCCTGGATTTGGCCCAGGGGTGCTAACTTGTTGAACCCTGGTCAATAGCGTGGGCTCTGTATTGAAATTGCCCGGGCTTGAGTCCTAGCTCCACCTACCACTTACCAGCTGAGAAATCTGGAGCAAGTTACTTCACTCCTCTGTGCCTCAGTTTCCTCATCTGAAATAGGCAGGTCCTGTAGCACCAACCTCATTGGGTTGTTGTGAGAAACAAATGACTAGAAGGGCTACCACAGTGTCTAACACATGTATGTGTGAGCGTGTTACCCATTATACCCCGATAGAGAATACTCAGAGGGATTCAGACAGTCACCTCCAGTTCCTCTTCTCAGGGGCTAGTATGCTCCTAAGGGGATGGGGGCTCCATTTTTATTTCACCTGGACTCTTCCAGAAGGAACCAGCCCTGCTGACACCTTGACTTCAGACTTCTGGCCTCCAGAATGGTGAGAGGACAAATGCCTGTGTTTCAAGCCACTCAGTTTGTGGTAATTTGTTATAACACCCCCAGGAAACTATTACACTCGCCAAACCCTGTGAAGAAGGAAATGTGATCACCACTTACAAGTGAGGAAACCTGAAAATTTAAAATCATATTTACCCTTGAAACTGCCGTAGCACTTAGCAGGTTGCCCTAAATAGAGCTGGCCTTCTTAAAGCCGTGTTTGCTGATTCGGGTAAAATGATCATGTGCTGTACCCACTGGGAAACTGGACTACTGCTGACAGAAGAAAATAGAAATTTGATAGAGTTCGATAGAGAAATACAGACAGACACACCCACCTGCACCTAGCCACTTCCCCTCTCCCACCAGATCCTCTTCAATCCGGCTCCCTCAGGGCAGCCAGCAGCCCTCACTAGGCACTCTGGTGGACCTTTCACTCCTGCACATCGACTCCTTGAGCACCTGCATCACGACTTTCCCTTTTCATAGCACTTACTCCTGCTGGGGAATTCAATATGTCTGTGTGGTTATTTGATTCATATCTGTCTACCCATGGGAAATGTGTGTTCAGTTCTGGGGGTCTCTGAGGAAGGGCCCTGGGAAAAGCTAGACAGCCTTGCAGCCACGACAGCAGGCGTGAGCAAGGCCCTCACAGTAGCTGACGTCCATCCATGGCTGGACGTCCACTCCCGGCTGGACTAAAGCAAAATTACACCTCTCTATCAGAGTGCCTGGCACATAGTAACAAACTTTTATAAGTTTAGCTGCTGCTGCAAAAATGCTGCCTAGCAAAGCACCATAAAATCCAGTGGCTTAAAACAATGTTCATTCGTTATTAAGTTTACAGGGGCGTGGAATGAATTGGAATCAGCTGCTCTCACCTGGGCTTGCTCACATATGTGCAAGTCAGGCTGGGGGCTCCACTCTAGGCTGGACTGGCCGGGGCTGCTCCACTCCATGACTCTCGCATCTGTGTCTGGACCCCAGCAGGTAGCCGAGGCATGGCCTTCTCGTGGCAATGGCAGAATAGAAGAGAGCAATCAGACACAGTCAGGCCTGGGAACGGGCACACGGGCACTGCTGTCCCAGACTTTTAGCCAAAGTAAGTCCCATGGATGAGCCCAGATTCAAGGGGTGAGGACAGAGTCTCTGCTTCTTTAGTGAAGGGAAATGCAAAGACACATGGCAAAGGAGTAGATACAGGGAGGGGTGAAGCAAGGGGACCACTAATATCTTGTAGCACAGTACTTAATAAAAATGTATTGAATGAATAAACAACCAGTTAATGATATGGTTTGTAATTTTGGTTTGGGAATTTGAGTCATTTTTTTTTCTTTTATCTTTTTCTTTTTTCTTTTCTTTTCTTTTCTTTTACATATTTATTTTATGCCATTATTATTCTTATAAAAATAGAGATGGTGATGCACATAGATAAAACTGGTGATTCATGAATTCATTCAACAGAGAGTTTTGCACACCACCCTACTGCCATGCCCGGGCTAAGAGCTGGGCATTTAGCCATGAACAAGACAGACATGGTGCCCGTTCTCACGGAGGTTTCACATCAATCAGGAAGACAGGCTCTGAACAATTATGTGTGTGATGGGTGCTAAAAAGACTGAAGTTGAAAGGACCTGACAATAGCAGTCATCTTTTTATGCACAGAATCTGTTTCTGACCAGGATCTTCCAGACAAAATGTTCTGTAAGTGGGATATCTACCATTAAGTCATTAGACCAGCACAGGACATGCTGTCTCCTCAGCTCTCTAAGCTCCTATTTGCAGACATCCTGAGCCTGTGGGTGTCCTTTCTAACCCACTTCCAGGCCCAGAGAAAGAGATCAAGTTACTCTCTCTACAAGTTTCCCAAATTCCTGATGCTGTTTCCATCATCCAATTTGCTAATTGCCCAAAGCCTCCTGGCCTCAGACAGGTAAAGACAGGTGAGAGACAACCAGAGAGAGAACTTCCTGGCCTTAGAAGACTCATCATCTTCCTGAAACTGGCTCGTAGCTCCAGCTCCAGGAGCCAGGGGCCACTGATGTGGTTGATGGACAAGTATGGGATTATTTCAGGAAAACAGAACACTGAGATAAGAACTTAAAAGCACAAGATATAGTATCCAATTATATCCCAAAATAAGAGCCATGGCTTAAAAGCCAGATAGTTTTCTTGTATTTGACATTTTTGTCCCAGACTCCTAAGCTTAGCCAGCTAGAATTCTTTTGAGTCTCATCTTCTGATGCTATTTTGGAAGTGAAGGATTTGCCACCAGAAACAATGGAATGCAATATCCTTAGCTTTGTGAGCCCCATCAAGAACAGGGCTGTATAGGTCTGTGTCATAGCTCTAGCATGTAGCAAATATAGATTTCAGAAAATCTATGTTAGAAGTAAATGGCTGACTTGCCCTGAGAAACAGACTGAAGAGCAGGTAAGACCAAGATATGCTCCCTGCAGGTTAGGCTAAACTTACCATTGATGAGAAGAACATAGTGGGCAGGAATTTATTAGTCCTCCAGCTCCCCATTCAATCTGCGCTAACATTTACATGTTCCTACTATCATCAAGAAAATCCAAGAAAAGTAAATAAGTTAAAAACAGCCAAGCAAGAGAAAGAATAATGGATAAAATGCATGCATTACTGAGCTAGCTTACACACTTTATTTAGATTATGTTTTATCCTAACAACAATAATTTTACAAATGAGGAAACTGATGTTCTGAGGTCAATGTCAGAGCTGGGACCCCCAACACTTCCCTTCTGGTTCCTTTTTGCAAATTCCTCCCTGCCATGTAGGCTGCTTTCCTACATCTCAGAGAGAAAGGGTCAAACATCATGATTCTACCTGGACTGGGGCACCAGAACAACAGACTATTAAGTGGGCTGGGAGATACCGAGTGCTGAAAATCATGAAAACTAGAATTGGTGACCATTTAACTGAGGGGTGGCCTCTGGTTATAAAAGTGAGGAAGAAACATGTATGCAAGGGACAAGATACAGAACTTGGTGACTGCAGAAACCCAGTCAGCATGAAATGCAATGTTGCTCAGTGTCTCTCCTATTGACTTTCTTTCTAAATGCAAAGCTTCTCTCTCTGCACATTAACCATTCATTCATTCATTCAACAAATAACTGAGGCCTTAAAAAATCAGCTATGAATTAAGGATCCGTTTCCTGCCCTTGCGGAGTTTACCATTCTTTAAGCCAATAATCACACAATTAAATACATTAAATACCATTTCAGTAAATGCTATGAAGGAAAAGTAAAGGGTGCAGTGAGCACTTATGCCAGGGGCACCTAGTTTAAATGGGGCATCAGACAAGGCTTCTCCAGGAAAGTGACATTTAGGCTGACTCCTGATGGAAGAGTTGCATTTTACCAGAAATGGGAGGCAGGGGGAGAGTATCCTAGGCAGAAAGAGCATAGGCTTAGATGGCCTCATACATATCTGATGGTTGACCAGCTGTCCACTAGGATAATAGGGGTGGCTAGGCCATGCATCTCATATCATGCAACAAGCCGGCCTGGGCTTACTCATGTAATGGTAGTGGTGGTGGCCAAGAGCAAGCCCCAAAGCAAAAGCACTTTCCAAGTCTCTACTTGTGTCACATTTGCTATGGTCCCATTGACTAATGCAAGTCACATGGCCAAGTCCAGGGTCAATGTGAGAGGACACTTCCCAAGGGCATGAACACAGGGAGGTGTGAACAGATTGGAGGTCATTACTGCAACAAACCAGAGGGAGGCATTTAACCTGTCCTAGGAGTACAGGTGAAGCTTTCCAGAGGAAAGGACATGTAAGCAGAATCACCCAAGAGTAACACTGAAGAATGAATAGGAGTTAGTCAGGGAGATCCAACAGCAAAGAAAAGTTGAAGACACAGAAAAGAGAATGGCTATCAGCAGCAACAACAACAAAAAGATGGTTCCAGATTTAGTGTTTCTCTGGTGGGCTCAGTTGCCATCAGTCTCAGGCACCTTGCTGGGTGGGTTGTCCTGGGCAGGGTGACAGCACACAAAAGCAGCACATTCTGTGACCTTCTGGCCTGGAGGGCCCCACCCCAGCCACTGGCCACTCATTTCACTGATCTCACTGATCACGATGGGAAGGCCTATTTATCACTTTGAAACTTGCAGTGGCAATATGAAGAGAATGGCTTTCTGACATATTGCCCAAGAGGTACCACCCAAGGAAACAAAACAAGCCTCTACCTCCACCCCATACCCATCCCATCCCCCGTGACACCTCCCCTTTTCATCACTTGAAGCATCCCTGCAGGAACCACATAGCAGCATTAAAGGGCTGGACAAGAACATTTTTCTGTAAGCAAGGTACAAATGCCAAGATGTGTGAACCCTATTCACATACAGTGAGTGAAGACCAAGAACAGCCTGCACATGTGGAAGAGGGAGGGAAGAGGGAAAGGGCATTTCATTTATGTGTCTTGAGTGTAGCCTTTTTTCTCATTCTGGTTGTTTATGAATCATGCTGGTCTTTGTTTCCTTAAAGATGAACTGAACAAAATGGCCCATCTTGAAATGATCACTCATTCTGCAGGAATGGAACATGATAGAAACCTAAAATCCTGTTAGACTGCCTTTATCCCAACCTCATTTTGTATTAAGAGTATTTGCCAAAGCATATTTAATCCTATAAAGCCCCAAGATATACATTTTTTGGCTCACATAAAGGTAGCTTTACTCTATTGGAAAAAGATGCTCTATGTCTTCCATTTTCAAAACAAGCTTCTCAGAATGGCCTGATTGGGCAAGGGCCAGAGAAGAAGCATAGGGCAGGGTCCAGATGGCTCAGTCACATGGGACATGGCTGGGGTGGGGACTCAGAAACTGAAAGGAATCTTGGAAAGTGGCAGGGGTCTGTGTTAGCAGGGGACCACAGGACCGTCCCAAGAAGGACGGGGCTCCAGAACACGCTCTGAGTCATGACAATGGCAGCCCCTGCCCTGGGAAGGCCCTCACCCACCTCACACAGACCTGCCACCAACCTACAAGGGCAAATTCTTCACGCTGACAAATTCCTCGTTGATGCCTTTTGTTTATACCTGTGAACCTCTCCTCTTCCTCCTCCTCCTCATGACCATCAGTTTTCTCATCCAGAATTCATATGAACTGTCTGGATGAGAATATGAATTCTCATCCAGAATTCATATGAACTGTCTGCTCTCCCCTGATTCTGTGCTGAGCTAATGGCCCACTTCATGACGGCTACACTAACATCAAAACGTAGACATTTTACAGATGGAAGGAGCTTAGGAGGAAGAAGGGAAGAGAGAGAAAGGGAGCGGTGGGGCAACGAAACCAGCTCATATTTATACCTGGGAGGGCAGCAGGGAGAGCAAATGCACCCAGACCCACTGAAGTAAAAAACAGATTCACCAAAGCAAAGTGGGTGAACTACGCCAGCAAATGCTCAGCTGGTTTCACAGGATCTTAGCCCAGCACCCAACAGCAGGAGCACTGGGGCAGACTTTCCAGTGGTCGCTTAGGGAGGCGTAACTTACTCTGGGAGAAAGTAGATATGCCTTGAGCCCACTGCCTTCCTTTCAGTTTGTTGCCATGGAGTCTTTGAACATATGCTTCCTTTTCTGCAATGCTCTAGCTTCCTGCCTTCACCTATTTTTCACTTGTATTCATCAATTAGATCTCAGCCTCCTCAAGGAAAACCTCCCTGACCACCTTTTCTGGGATGGGCTACTTTCTAGTGCCATCTTCCTTTATTTTAGAGGACTTCTCTCTGTCCACACGTATTCCTTCATTCATGTGATGTTTGATATCTGTCTCCCTCACTGGAACATAAGCTCCATAAGGTCAAAGACTTTCCTCTTCTTGCTCAAAATTGTGTACAGTTCCAGGCACACACTGGCTCAATATATGTATGTTGAGTGAATAAGTGAACTCAGATTTGATTCCTACCTTCCTACAGAGCAAACCCTCTTTTGTTCTGGGCTAAGAAGTAGTTTACGAGGGTCCTCAGCATGGCCTCGATCCCCTTCAGTCGCCTTCGGTCCTCATAGAGAGACAGAGAAAAAGGTGCCCAGATTACCTCAAAACATCATCGAGTCAGTCAGTGTTCAGAGGGTGTCTGCACCACCACCCTGGCCTTTTAGATTCCCAGGGTCTTGAGGAAGAAGTGACAACAGTAGTTACTTGGTCCACCCTCCAGCTGAAGCAAGAAACCCTAGCAAAGCATCGAAAACTAATATCCGGATGCTCCCCATTCAATCAACCTTAGGAATGCGTGTTGAAACATTTATAACTTAATATCCGAATGGCTGGGTACACCCCAGAAGAACTATCTAAACATGAATAAAAATTGATTTTAGATGGCTGTAAGCCAAGTATCTTGGCCATATGATATAAAATGCCTACAACTCCTTAAAGAACATCATCAAAGTAGACTATTAATACAGAACAAAGGACTCCAAACAATGCCAATGCTGCACATTCGGATCTTTTCTAGACACGCACCAACTAAGTGAACAAGCTGCCTATGAATACCAAGATTTACAGAAGTGTTTTCATAATAGTATTAGTAATAGATGAATACCTGTGCCAGAGGACACACTTGATCCTCTGTGCTCTTGGAATAATGACTGGACTGTGTGATTTATCAATGATGTAGCAAACCACAAAATATAAAACTAGTCATTGCCAATGAATGGAAATAATGTGTATTACAAGATAAATACACATTGAATAATCCATATGGAGCATGAAGAGTACTTAACACCCACAATTTAGCCATTCCTATCAAGGCACTCTTGCACGAGGCACACGTGGTATGTGGTAGCGTGATGTACCAGACATTTTTGTGATCAACAGTTGCATGGCTATAACTGCTGCTCTGATGGAAACTGTGAAATTTATTTTAGGAAGGAAATGCATATCATGATTGAAGGAGCACAGGTTTTGGAGTCATAGTCAACTGGATTTGAATTTCAGGTCTGCCGCTTACAAATTTTATACTATTAAGTCTCCATTTATTCATTTACAAAATGGAATGATATTACCTGCTTCCCTGGGTTATAGCAGGGATTGGTTAACTACAACCTGTTGGGGATTGAATTATGTCCCCCACAAAAACATGCTCAAAGTCCCAACCCCTAGTTTGGTGGGTGTGAAGCCATTTGTAAATAGGACCTTTGAAGATGTTGTTAGCTGAGGTGAGCCCAAGCTGAATGAGGGTGGGCTTTAATCCAATGTGGCTGAAGTCCTGATAAGCAAAGGAAATTTGATACAGAAAGAAAGATGCCACGGGGAGCAGCCAGAGCAGGAAATCAGTGGAACCAGAAGAGAAAGGAGAAGACACTGCCATGGACGAATAAGCCAAGGACCAAGGACCGCAGGCAGCCAGCCCCAACATGCTACAGGCTTTGGGGAGAACGCATCGCCTTGCTGAAGCCTCAGTTTTGGACTTTTCCTAACCTCAAAACCATTAGCCAATAAAGTCCTGTTGTCTAAGCC